>WEDG01004861.1:0-56817 GCA_017591395.1 Schistocephalus solidus | reverse complement strand
CGGAAATAAAAAGGAAGCTCAAGAAGAAAAAGTTAATGTGGAAAACATGCGTCAAATATCAAAAACCCGAACATTTTTCCGCTTTTAAGAAACAGCGAAATCGGTGTCAGAATATTGTGAGACAAGAAAGATCAGCCTTTGAGTCAGAAAAAGTCAAAGACATAACAAGAAATTCTTAAAGGTTCTTTGCTTACGTGAATAAGGCAAAACGAAATCGGGACTCCATTCCTTGTCTAAAAGACTATCAGAGAAACAGGTTAACCGATAACTCTGAGAAGACCAGCCTCTTATCCAATTTCTTTATGTCCGTGTATACAAAGGAACCACCTTTTGACGAGTAAGAATACTACAGTATTGCCACACATACAAAAATAAACACAGTGTCGTTCCCAATATACACAGTAAGAAAAACTCTGAAACAGCTGCAGCCCACTAAATCGCCTGGTCCAGATGGTATATTCGCAAAAGTTCTCAATGAACTCACTGACCAGCTGGCCTCTCCACTCTCCAAGATCTTTTAAAGTTTGATGGAGGGGGGGGGGGCGCTGCCTACCGAGTGGAAGATAGCTAACATAACCCCCATCTATAAAAAGGAGGAGAGAAGACATCCAAAAAGATTAGCTTGCACAATTAAGTATCGTCAGATCTTTTCGGTAAACGCCATAGCCGTATGGAATACACTATCCCAGAATATAAAAATCATGCAAAGTTATTCTTTGTTTCAGGGAACTTTTATTAATTTTTTGCATTCAGAACAGTTTCCAAGAATTCTGGGTCCCGACACAGTAGAATATCTTTTTCTGTTCGACGCATTGCATGGCAGCTCTGCCCAATCCCTGGTCTTACCTTGAGGGTTATGGCACCGTCTCTGCATCCTGCACCTTGTAACTTCTTCGGCGGACAGCGATCAACCGTCCACGGATGCACTCTTATCTGGAGCTGAATTCGGGTTCCTGGAAAAGTCAGATAGACTGCAAACAAAGTGCATTTGTTTTAATCCTTCTGAACTGCTAACATCCCATAGGCCACAGTTTTTCACCCTGAATAACATAAAGATAAGAAAAACACGAATAATCATAGATATTCCGGAGTTTTTTCTCTGCTAGTCTGATCCCCACAGCACATTTCGTCTGCTTATGGCTGTAAACCGGCATTAAATAATCTTTTATTATTATTATTATAAAGGAGAGAGAATATAACCAAATAGTTTCAGACTGGTCAGTGTCACCAGTAGTTGTTGCAAAATACTGGAAAATATGATAAAAACGGAACTTATGAAGCATACTGAAGAGCACAACTGGCTAATATTATATCAGCAGGGATTTAGAAATGGTTGATCCTCCCTCAAAAACCTGTGAACGTCCATGAAAAGCTTGAGGAAATCATTAAAATTGTGTGGTCTACCTTGACTTCAGCAAAGCACCTGATAGGGACCCATACAGACGCCTGATATCGAAGCTGTGTCAAATAAGTGGGACTGAGAACCTACTCAAATGGTTTTCCGACTTTCACAGGCAGGCGTCACAGTGTTTGTTTTGGAGACGCCAAGTTGCACTGGGAAACCGTTCACAATGGAATTCCAGAGGGGAACGTTCTGTGTCCCATTCTGTTTCTGATATACGTGAACGACTGCCTTGATTGTCTGAAATGCGAGAAGGTCATGGTCGTTGTTGATCTGAAGTTATGGAATTAAATTAAACAACCGGTGGATGCACGTAACTTACAAAATACCTTTGATCGCTTGTAAGCATGTTGCGATGAGTGGCTGCTGAACCTTAATTTCAACAAATGCCAAATCATCCAACTACGGTGTAGTTACAGAATGGTTATGAGATTTAAATATCATTACTTCATCAACGGTCACCAAATTAGGTTTATTGATTTGGCACTGCTTGGGCGCCGTCAAACCCTTAGAACACAGGAAAAACCTAAAACAAACTCCTCTTTTCATTAAACACTTAAGCTTTGGTTTGTTTGTTTGCTTAAATAGCAGTGTTCGAAATGACGAGTTTGTTTTAAGTAAAAAAACCTGTTTTCCAAGGTTTAGAAATAGCAAAAATGAAGTAAAACAGCTATACAGAATGAAGATGAATGTATCAGGGAAATAATGTTTAGAGTCAAGACTAGTCTGTTATTGACGTTCGAGGGTATTCATTTGACAGAGGTAGAAACGTCTGCGGTCGATTCGAAGGGATAGGTACTTCCAATCAGATGCGAGCGCAGTCGATTCCGGTGTGGGGTCTGCCGAATAATTAGACTTAGTTGACTGAAAGCTAAAAAGGTGAAAATAGATTAGGAGCAAGAAGAGTTCAACGGTAAGAAACTTTCAATGCAGTCATACAGTCTTCATATTTGTATTATATATCATAGTGTTAACTATGTTTGATCTAGCTGTATGAAACAGCTAGTACCCTAATAGCAGGCAATATCAGTCGTATATCGCTCGGATATCGACATGTCGAGATACGTATATCGACTGTATATCGACTTTGGCCTCATTGTCTATATATCACTAATATCGACATGTCGAGATTTGTCGAAATAGGCGAAAAAAGGTTCGGATACTTCCTGCTCAACCCCCCACCACTAGAAAACGAATACATACGGCTCGCCCAATCTAATTACTTTACTGCGTCCACCTACTACGTAACCCTCATTTTCCTACCTATTTAGCTCGCGTATACGCCTCCGCAGTCGGGCAAAATAATATATGTACAAACATAGTTAATAGTCCTCTTAATATGAACAATATGGGCTTCTGTGATGCTTTCAATCATGGGGTAGGCGGGTTGTTATCATGGGGGATAGGCGTGGAGGTGGCTAGTCCTGGGTGGCATTCTAAAAATAGACAGTTATGCAATGTGAAACCAAATAAACTGACAATTAAAGGGTAATTCCGTCACGTGTCTTTGAATCCTCTTGTCGGCGGCGTCGAGGGACCTTTTTAGGCGCCTTATAAAGGCAGCCTCCAAATCATATAGGTTTAAACGGCTGCCACCGGTCCACTTAACGTAAATTTCTACAAAGATAAAAATTGTGATATTATAACCCACCAGTCACAAGCTCATACAACTTAGATCCACATAAGCTGTCTTTTCCTTTTCGTCCTTGGAAATTAAGTTCCAAGGCGATAGTGTCATCGAATATTGAATAATATATTCGCTTAACGAAGTCATCTGAATTTTTTCCACCGAGGCAGAGTAATCTGGACTCCTAAATTATCAAAAGTGTTAGTAAATGACGCTTACTAACCATTTTCTTGCGGAATGATGGCTCTTGGAGCATGGTATTTAGTTGTTGGAAGCCAACGCGGCTAGCGATTGGCTGCGTGACAGGATTAACCGGCATATTGCAGCCCTGCTCAGTCGGAGCTGCACTTGACCCGCCTGCGACTAGCTCTTGAGTGCGTTGGCGCGAGATTAGGCGGCGTAGCATGCTCATAATCCATAGCTGCCGCTTAGCTAGGATGTTCATTTTCCTATGTAATGCCAACAGGGAGTCCGTTTGCGCTAAGGACTGTGAGGAGCCTATGGCAACCTCTTGTCATATTAAATTACGGTCTTACCTGGGCGTTCGGAACACCTGCCTGTAGGCAAAGTGTCATTTGATTATTCATCCGCGACATTTGGATCCGCTGCCTATTCAAGATTTTATTTTGAATACGCAACCTACTGGTGATAACGGCGGTGTTGTGTCCCATAAGTATACAGAGTCCTGTTTCTTGATTCGACGAGGCCTCTTTGATTGTCGTTGGTTGCTCATGGTAAAATCTACAACCGCACAGTTAGTTATAAGTTATGGGGTGTTAATCCATAAGCTATTGCCACTTCAACCCTTCAGTGCACGTGAACCTCTACCTACATGGGTTGTGCGGTTGTAGGGTTCACGTGCAATGTTCCCCTAGGGAAGGGTGTGTAAGTGGCCAATGTATCAAATATCAACAGTTGCCTTACGCCATGGGTCGATTAATTCTATGAGCACATAGGAACCTTCTAAAGGAAAGCAAGCATACTTACGAATAGATGTCGGTTAATCCGTATAAAGGACATCAGTGCCCAACGTGGCCTTATAAACATGCATCTCAGATGAGTTAATCGGGTAGTCGAAGTAATCTGTAATATCTTTGAACTCTACATATACTATGCGAATACGGCCGTCCTAATTAACAAGAACATTTTTAACACAAACTATCTTTTTACCTACAGCAATGCATCCGTTGGATAGTGTATTATCTACTCGAACCTGTGAAGTTTGCATGCATTTATAGTGATCACATTGCTCGCAGTGTCTAGGTACTGGACCCCTATGATGCTTGTGAAGAAGCCTGGGCGTACGTGTATCCTGTGCACCTTCCATATTTACATCCTTCTAGCTCAACCTTCTAGCAACTTGCTGCAGAGGTTGTGATGGTTTACGAAGCATTTTTCGCAATTTGCCTAGGTAACTTTCAAACGGAAAAGACGAGAATGAATCTAGAGGCCCGTGACGCTGAACATCGTCGGCAATGTGCAGTATGCTGTGCACATTGTAAACCATCTGCTCCGTACTGTATAAAACTTGGAATTTCTCTATAAAAAGTCTTAGTAATTGTTTAGCAAGACCAACGTTACGTACGCATAGATGTGGACAAGCTTACTATCGAAGAGCAGTAAACAATAATAAAAACATTTTCAAATGACATTTTGGTAAGCTGTCTTTCAGAATTACTACTCCAAGGTAGAGGGATAAACTGTCTAAATTCTGTGCCCTTCCAGCTATCATATTCCTGTAAGATCCTGCCACGCTGTGAAAATTCAGCTGGTAGGTAGACATTAAGGGACAACAGCCGATGACTTGCCTCTTCTAATGCAGAGGTGGACAGCACTGGAGCGTACAATAAACGACTCACCTTAGACCTACCATTCCTAACCCACATACTAATCAGCTTCTTCACAACACCTAAATATATTAGGTGCAGTGGATCTAAGGGAAAAATTAGATATCATACCTAACTTGCACGCATCGAAAGGTGAAACTCCTACCCTGTGTTTGCCGTCCAGGGGCAGATTGAAATCATCGTCCAATCTCTCCCTATGACTAACACCAAGATAAACAACTTTTTCAATAAAAACGCCAACTATGTCGCACCGTTCGCATCCGTGATATGCGTTAACATTCTTAATTTGCTTAACAAACGACCTAGCCGGTGCGTCACATATAACAGCTGCTACGCGCACAATTACTGACTGATCCAAGCTATCTAAAGTAATACCAGTTAACTGTAACTGGTTGATTTCATCCACAGTTTGCCTACAAAATGCTAGAACATCATTCGGCTTGCCTTTTCCACAGTAAATAGCAATTGGGAATACAGCACTAATGAACGGAGCGATAACCATTGCTAAAATAGGCCAAAATGCGAGCTTCGTCTTCCTATAAACGGGTAACCCATCGATAGCCAAATTAAGTACAATCCCATTCTCACCTCCAACCAATCTTCTATTCTCGAGGAGTCGCTTAAGTTGGCTCCCCAGTCCTATGTGAACATACTCCCCACTACCCATTGCAACAACTCTAAAGCTATACGATGCCCTCAGCAACGTTCGGGGATCTGTGGGCATGTCCGGGACATGCGTTTTGAAAATTTCTAGGACGTTGCGTAGGTGGGTATGGGCAATATTTGATTCAATAGCCCATTCCCTAACCCTATCACGAGTAGACATTTGCGAGGGTATACAACTCTCAGTGCTGCTTTCCTCTTCCTCTGACGACGAATCACTATATCCATCGCTGTCATCCGTGTGCTCTACTGCAGATGACCACAACGATGCTTCATGTACATCTACGGGCACGTCCATCCAAGTTCGATTGCTGGACGATGCAGATGTGCCTTCGTCATCAGCATTTACCCGTTTGCGCTTGGATATAACCCTATTCAATTCCTCCGTAACTTCGCGGCATATATCTTCCACATCGCGGGCAACACGCCTTCTAATTGTCCTTTTACTTGGCTGCCTAAACATAATAGAATGTTGATACACAAAAAAAGGGATAAAGTATAGAAAAAGGGAATATAAATGCGGAAATGAGTCGGTAATATAAGTGAAGGCAGCAATAAGGTCACACGCGCACGCCACGGCAAGTGAAAGTGAAATCGCGCGCACGCACACCGGATCTTCGCACACTAACAACACGCCAACCAATCACGGCTCGGTGACGTTATAGAGATTAACCAATGATTACGAGCTATGTCCTATCTCGACATGTCGAGATTATTGGATATCAGGGCTATATCGACATGCTATTAAGGTACCATTCGTTTCATAAAGCTATATCAAAACCTAGACGTGCGGCTCATTGCGCATTCGAATAACATAGAGCATAAATGATGTTAAAAACGGAAAAAAACATACTACTAACAGACGGATATAAAAAAATAATAAGTTTTGCAAGTTAGTTTTAAAGCAAATTGTTTGCTAATCATAAACTTATACATAAAAATAAAGACGCTATCCAAAAACATTTTAAAATGTAAAGTTATCATAATTTTTTAAAATAGTTTTAACAATAGAAAAAAACTGCTTTTAGATAATAGATATATAAATCATTAAATTGAGAGCCCTTGTGCATAGCCAGAGGATAGGTATTTATGAGTCTTGTAGGTCACTAACCACCACTTATAGCTTGCCCATAACCAGAGGGTGTACCACATAACCAGATGATAAGATTCTTAATCTCTGTGTGCTTTGCAGGTCGTCGTAGGTGGTTTATAAAAGGACATGAAATAACTAATCGTGGGAGATTCTGGCCTGAGTATCCGGTGCTAGTGAAATGGCTATCACCGCACGCAAAGTAACTTTGGATTTTCAGCTTGACTTCTAGGTGCAGATAAGGCAGCTCATCGGGAGAACTCAGGATTGAAGAAGCTATCGCCAACAGTAACTGCCGCGTCAGAGCCCTTTCGGCCCGAATTCTATGTTGAAGAACTGAGTTGAAAAATGCCCTATCTTATTCAAAAAAAGATGTTTGCTATTATTTAACATATATTGTTTGATTTTTATTTTAAATTCTCGTATGGTTCGACTATTTCTAATAGAATTTGACAGGGCATTCCATATTGTCGCGTATCTTATGGGATAGAAGTTGGATCGTTGAGCCTTTTTGAATTTCGGAATTTTTATAATATTTTCTGAATTTCTAGTGTCTCGGGGGCCGTTTTGATTTGTTAGTATATTCATTCTGAGAATATCTTGGTCGTGTGTGATTTTGAATAGAAAAGTGAGACCATTTTTGAGTCTTCTGATCCAGACGGGTTGAAGACCATATCTATCGTATAGTTCCATGTATGAGCCATGAAAGGCATCACATTTGGATAAGGATCTGGTAAAGCATCTTTGAATGGCTTCTAACTTCTTTCGGCCATCTGATGGCATAATGACAAAAAAAATTGAGCAGTAATCCAAGAGAGGTAAAACGTATATTTAATATAGTCTTGTCTTTAGGGCAGGTGAGGAGAAATTTTTACAAATGAATCCGCATAGTCTAGTAGCTTTTGGTGATATTTGTTCAGCGTGGGGAGATAAATCAAGAGTATTTGTATAGCTAAGACCTAAGTATTTTATTGATGTTGTCTCGGTTATTTCCTGATTATTGAAAAATATGGGAGGAAGTTTTTGTGAACCAAAGATCAGGAGATGACAGTTACTTGGAGAGAATGGCATTTGCCATAGAGTACTCCATTCGCTTAGTTTTTTTAAGATCATTTTCAATCGTTCTATGCATACTGGCTACTGTATGCTGGTTATATGTATATGCTAGTTTTAAGTCGTCTGCATATAAAAATGTTTTAGCTGACGTTGATATAGAGGATAAGTTGTGAATGTACATAAGAAATAGGAGTGGACCTAGGATAGTCCCCTGAAGTACTCCACTACTAATATGAGATGGTTCTGAGACTACGTTTCGAATTTGTACTACCTGATATCGGAAAGGAAGTTAGGAATTTGTGACATATGAACTCCAGTCTAGTGACCTTACATAGCTGTTCATATAGTCAATGTCCAGTTTTTTGGGATTTATGTAAATGTAATTAGAATCTGATGTTTCTTTTATATTTAGAGGGAGCATTGTTATTATTGCCTTATGATCACTTTCAAAGGTTATGCTGTCGTAATGCGTATGTAGGGGCCAGATATCATTTGTGAGAATAATATCTAGTATGTTGTTTCCTCGGGTCGGTTTATTGATTATTTGTGTCCAGTTATGGAAGAAAATTGATGAAAGCAGTTCATCGTGTCTGGTGGGGGCTGATAGTTTAGCCCAGTTTATTTCAGGATGGTTTAGGTCGCCTGCAATTATCTTATATTCAAATTGAATATTTGATATGGTATCTATTAGATTGGTTAGGCCAGTGTCATCATAACTACATTCTGGAGGAGTGTACAGACATCCGATAAGTATATTTTTGTGCGATAGGGATTTAACTGTGGCAAAGCATGCTTCGCCAGGGAAAGTTTCGTGTGAAACCTCGAAACCACTTTGTTCAATGGTAGTTTTGATGTATATCATACAGCCACCACCTCGTTTATTAATGCGGTCTTGTCGATAGAAATTGTAGTTTGGGACAAATAGCGAAGCATTCGATGTTAATTCATTAACCCATGTTTCCGTTTAACAAACTATATCGGGATTATAGGCTTCAACGAATGTCCTAAGTTGTGGTATTTTATGTACTATCGATCTCGCATTAATAAGGGCGATACTTAGGATGTTGGATAGGGAAGAGCCCAGCTGTTGTGAAAAACTGATTTCTAAAACTGATTTGATTTTGTGATGGGCTAATAGAAGGGAAGTGTGTAACTGTTGGAAGGTATGGTGATGTGTATGGTGAGAGATAAGTGAATGGGTAAGAGTGTATGTGTTGAGAGGGTGGTGGGATTTGAGTGCATGGGTTAAAGTGTATGGGTTGTGTGTAGGTGTTAGAGAGCATGGGTTGAGTGTAGAGGTTATGCCCCATATGGGGAAAGGATTTACTGGGCGGTTATTGTAGATACCTGGGGTTATTGTCGGGAAGGTTTGCCGGCCTAGGTAACTGCTTTGGTTGCCATAAGTTGTTACTTTGTTTGAACGGTTAGCATGCGTTGGTTTACTCCTATGCCATGCATTTGGATTTGAGGGAATTGAGGTGTTATTATAAGAGCTTATTCGTGTCTTATGAGAGTTTGGAGAAATTGGAGCACTTATATTACTTGGGTTGACATTTTTTGGCTTTTTGGTAGTAACGGTGTGCTCAATAAAAGCTTTTTGCATAGGAATACTAACTGGGGAGACAAATTGGGTTATCTTTTAAGCTTGAAGGGATTGACACGCACGTTATAGGATTTGTATTATTTGCTGGGTCGACATTTTCTGTTACTGGTTGTTCAGTTGGCGGATTCGTAGTAACAATTATATTACTATCTAATATTGCGACATGACTGGATCCAGAATTTGTGTCATCAAGCTGTTCCAGGGAGGTTTTAGCATTTTTGAGGTGCTCGTTTTGTTTGATTCTGACCTCCTCTCTTAACTGCTGAAGCAGTTATTCGATTGGTATTATGAGTGTCAGAATAAAAATTAGATAAACTTGCCAGAGGTTTGGCTAAGGAAACACTATGGTCATCATTTTGATTAAACTGGCTTGTTCGCTTTGCATTATAGTTGGCAGCGTTGGAAGTGCCTGCTTGAGGTTCAACTGAGGAGAAATTATGATTAACATCTGTTTTCAGCTGCGTGGCTTTGGTCTGAAGTTCACGTCTTTGCATAGGTGTGAGGTCTGGACCTATGAATGATTTTCGGGTGAGCAGAGTTCGGTTCACTTCAGGGTTTTGTAGAACTAGACCGGCTTCGGTTTGTGAATAGAAGGTCACTAACACTGGCTTATTTTTGCTTCTTGAATTAAGCCTTTTGGTGAAAGCTATGCTGATGTTTAAACCACACGAGTGTATGAGTTGTTGGATTGATGGTGTGGGGTTAACCGTGTGGCGGATATTTTTGATAATGACATTAAACTTGCGTTTGGACCTATCAGTGACCTCTGAAGAGAGTACGTGTATAATCGGTTCTATTTGTGGTACGCTTGTTAAGCTGGTTGCAAAAGAATTTGAGTCTAAAAGTGAGTTGAGCAACGTAAAAAGATGTTCATATTTGTCGATAAAGTTTTTCAGACGTAGGATTGCTGAGAGATCTAGTTTATCGATAGTTACTTTTGCGTCCGTCATATTTCTAGTATATGAATACGTGAGGATTTTAGACGGTTTGATGCCACAAAGTGGGAGCTAGGGTACAGAAGTACACTTCTTATAAATTAAGATTATAATTGAGTGAAAAAACTATCTCAATATCTTCAAATAATAAGCAATTTAAACTTATCTTGGAGTTGAGGATTTTAAGCGATTGTGGAGGTAAATGATCCTAAGGACTTGGGTGTGTGGATAACGCCCACTCTCAAACCATCGTCGCACTGTGTCAAGATAGAAAAGAAGGCTCTTTTTATCCTCGGAGCTATCAGGAGATCCTTTCGTTAATTTTGAGGAAGAGCTTTTTGTTGCGTGTTTGAAAAATTTGTCCAACCGGTATTGGGATATTGCGTTCAAGCGTGGCGCCTCTGGACGAAGCAAAGCTACACTCTGTTGGAGAAAGTTCAATGAAGGGCGACGAAACTAGTCAGTGGATTGGACCGTCTATGAGGACCGTCTAGAAGGACATAAAATTGTTCCTTTCTCTTATAGGCAATACAGAGGGGATATAATCTTGGTATTTAAATGTGTCAGAGGGGCTGATTGTTCTTTTATAATGCCCGATTTTTCGTAAATAAGCAAGAATGAAAAATCTCAAGGGATACGAACACAAACTAAAGACAAACTACGCAAAACTTGAAGAGCTGGCCAACTTCTTTTCTACCGGTTGATTAAAGAATGGAACAATCTGCTTCTTCGGTTGTTCTGGCTGAGAGCGGTGCGATATTTAAAAGAAGACTTGATACATTTTTACTTACTTGACATACATGATGTCAACATCATTGACTGATATGCTATAACAACATCGTCATGTTACATATGCATTTGTTGATAGCGTCTGTCTGTAAATGGGGTTTTCAAAGGGTCTGCCTGTCTACTGAATAATGAGTTAACGTGCCCCTAAATGAAACAATTGACATAATTTTTGAGCATGCGACTGACAACTGCCTTGAACCAACGAAACTTAGGGAACTACTGGAAATATGCACGAAAAATGTGCAGTTTCTGTATCGACAAATTGACGGTGAGGTTATGGGCAGTCCGTTAGGGCCAGTCTCCTTATATTAAAAGGTGAAAGAGAACAAGCCAAAAACTTACAGATACACCGCATTAAATGTTAGCCCGACTGTGTAAAATCGCTTAAAAATCCTCAACTCGTCATTTCGAACACTGCTAGTTAAGCAAACAAACAAAACAAAGCTGAAGTGGTTAATGAAAAGAGGAGTTTGTTTTAGGTTTTTTCCTGTGTTCTAAGGATATGAAGGCGCCTAAGCTGTGCCAAATCAATAAACCTATTTATTGATAAGTTTAAATTGCTTATTGTTTGAAGATATGGAGAGCTCCCCGAAAATTTTCCCCACTTTCAAGATATTTTTTTCTAAAGCTTGTTATATATTGTTTCAAGTCACTTAATTGAGGGAATAAGGCTTTCCCTTTTGAGTTATCTATTCACATTAAACAGTGACAATAGGAAAAACGTTTACAACAGTAAATCTGACAAAAGTAAATGTAAGGTCATCGATATGTGTGGGCCACGCGAAGGCTGCCGCTACTGACACAATCTTTATTATATGTACAATATTTCCTCAGCAAATGAGTATCAAGTTTGCATTTCAATGTGTCAACAGTTTCTGAAAGGGCTACCTCGTCAGGGAGTCCGTTCCATGCTCCATCGACCCTCTGCGAAAAGGCATTCCATCGGACGTCTGAATGGATCAACTTCCTATGCAGTTTAAAAGGACGACCCCGCAGATGTTACGTCCAAGTAAGTTCTAAGATGTCGTGATTTGATGCACATGGACGAGAGTGCTTACATATGTAAGAAAAATGGGTCACTGTAATTGCTGTTTATGCCACCCGTAGTGTCTAAACCTCATGGAGCGACAGGCAACCGGCCAACGTTACGGAAGCGTTTCCAATATTTTTACTGATTGGTTAGCCTACGTCCCATGAACTTTTATCCTTCTATACATCCCGGCGTGTCCATCAGCCTCCCAACTTGTTCTGTCTTCTGTTCTCAGTAACCTTATGACTACAATCAACATTCAGAGTTGCATAAAAAAACATTGACACCCTTGATTGAGATCTTATCCAGCCAGAAAATATAACAGCGTGCTAATGCCTGAAAAACAGGGCATTTTAAAAATTAAGAGTGTATGCAAGAGAGAGAGAGAAAGAGAGAGAGAGAGAAAGAAAAGAGAGAGAGAGAGAGAGAGAGAGAGAGAGAGAGAGAGGGAGAGGAAAATATCGTTTATTTCAGGTGGTACATACGGTAAGAGTAGATGTGAAAGTTATGAGCTCATCGCAGTGGAAATTTATCTGAATGCTAATATAGCAGAAAGCCAGAAAATGACATTTACACGAGAGTAAAGGGGCAACACAGAGTTATGGATCAGTGGAGATGACATATCAGGAAGTATGGGACCGCATGCACTACACAGAAGAGTGTCGGAAAAAGCAATCTTGGGTTATAAATATTGAGGACCTCTTCCCTATCGTAATTTTGAGTGTTTTTAGTTCGCAGCCTACTCTGTCAAACCGAAGAACAAGAATTTTCCAGATGGCTAAGTCTTCCTGGATAAAATACCTGAGAGAGACGGCAATGATGGGCTTACGAATAGGGTCGGTATTTATCGATAGAGATGGAGTAAGGAAGCTGGCACGATATTTTATTCCTACTTCAAAACTTTCCATGATGGCGAGAGTATGAATGGCAGATTCTGTCCGATCTACTCTGGCCTTTTCAGACCGCCCACTCTGTCCTCCTCACCACCAGAAATGTCACTCCTCCCCCTGGATGTGCTTCTCTGGATCTGGCATATCTTGTCAACAGTAGTCATCGCGCGGACTTTCTTCCGGCCCCTAGGGTGACCTATTGGTCACCGAATGTTCATTTATAGCCGCTAAGATACAGTAACCATTAAAAGCATTTTGTTTTAGTAGGTTAAAATATTCCCGTGTAAAACGACCTTTGTGAAATTTGACAGTGAGTTTGTAGCGTCTGAGGATGTCAAGGATAACACATACCGCAGACTAGATCACCTGGAATAGCTTCCGACCATAAAACGCTGGGAGAATCGTCAAACAATTTGTCAAGCACACGTGTATAGATCGAAGTAGAGAATAAGTTTATAGCGCAAAGGATCTATGTTTACGGTAACAAATTATAGAACAACAAAAGGGTGTGAGACACAAACTCATATCGAGTACCTGTAAAATCGATCCATTTGGAGTGTGAGATGGTTACAAATGATCAGGCAGATACCAGTGAGGAGTGCAGCGCTGCCAATAACTGCGGGTGAGAGTCATCGAGATGCTGACGGTAAGGGACACGCGAGACGGAACGGAAGCCATAACGGTGAAGATGTCAGCGATAGGGAGAGATAGAACACTGGCCATCTTCACCGACCAACGATTACACCTTTCCCATCTGGGATGCGCGCGAAGTCTTCCTATTATATTCAAACCATTGTGTCGGTTTCTTGGTCCGTTAAAAGTTACGTTTTATTGACTAGCTACTTGCTTTTCACTTTTGCTGACGTACATAAGTTTGGGGATAATATTTGCCTTGCATTTAAGGATAAACGGATTCGTGCTCAACACTAGTGACTCCTTTGGTTTATAGCGCCTTGTTTCATTTATTTGCCTAACTAATTTCCATTCGCATCCATTTCCTTCTATTTTTCTTTGGCCGTATTACTGTAACCAGCTTCTATCTGCCATGTCAGCTGCCTATCCCTTTCAACAAATATCAATGCTGCCTTTACCCCACACCGCCAATGTGCCAGTCATCTAGTCAAGTTATCTGACCTCAGACCTATCTCGCCTAGTTATGATCACCGAAGCTACTGGCCAACCAAAACCGGAGTGGTTCAGTGAAATTGCGCTGTGGCCGCGCACAGTGGAATCACGTTTGGTCCTGGGGTAAATTACAAGAGAGGATACAAAATTCCATGATGTTGTGGCTGCATTGCACATGGACATTACTGATGACCCGTGAGATATTATCAGTAGTCCACCCACAGAGGCCCAATATAATGCACTTAAGGAGGCTCTCATCTCTTGCATCTCTTTCATAACCAGAACGTCTACAACGTTTGATTTCTGAGAGAGACCTTGGTGAAAGGAAACATACACAGCTTCTTAGATGCCTTGAGCAGCTAGTTGAAAAGCTTGATGGCACAATGTCCAAACAGCTTTTCCTCTAGTGCCTGTCATCCTCTATGCAAGCTATTCTTGCGGCCAATATCCCTGTCTCATCTGTTTGTCCATTGCGTCGTGCGACAAACGATTTCTGACTATTTACGTTTTCCTGTTTTGCACAATTCTGCCTTAGGGTGGTCAGCATTTTCTCGCATGTTTGTCTTGTCCACTTTATAAAACAAGAGTAACATTCGGTAAATTTCGCCCTTGACTTTCAGTGAACTGACGGATATAGTCAGTTCTCTAATTATTTGAGAGAAGCCCTGCCGAATATCTGTATATAAAACTAAATTTGATAAGTCTGTATCGAAAATCAGTTTGCTGCTTTTTTTCATCAGTCTCGGACTTACAGACTTCTGATCTCCCTTTCTTACCTCTGAAACGGATGTGTTTTTCCTAAACCTCATGGTTTTCCTCCATTTAAAAGCCTCCTTTGTCGTTTTAGTAATGAAGTTGCTTCAGCAACTCCATACTTCACGCCGTCTATTGTCCGTCGGAGTGCGTTTTTTCGAGCAAGTACGTACCTACACAACTGACTTTTGTGACTTCAACTTATCTATATATGCCCGACTACGTGGTGTTAAATATCCTGCCAGTTTATCGCCTGTTTTCCCCATGGTACAGCTCCTCACCGTGTATGCTTTCCTGTCCTGCTTTTCGAGCAAATTAACATCTTCGCACTTTAAAACTGAAACGTTATTTATGACCACAAGTGCTTAGGCATTAGGAAAATATGAACGCGTTCCTTCATCGCACGGTTTCTTCAGGATGGTTTATCACTTCTCTTTACTGTAAAACGATGCAAAGGCTAAAAATTAAATCAATCTTTTGTCTAGAAATTGCGCCTTTCCTCATCCTCCTCCCCCTCGTCCTCTTCCGGCTCATCGCCCCCCTCAACGTCGTCTTCAACCACACAAATATCCTGGGACTCGTCAGGCTCCCATGTCGTTGCCAGTGGAAAAGTCGAAACTCCTGTTCTTCCGAAATATGCTTTGCCTCCAGGTTACGCAACTCTCCCTAGAGCCCGTTATGGCGGACGGCACACGGTGGCAATGCTTCTCGGTGATGGCATCAGTCCAGAGATGATGAGTCATGTGAAAAACGGTCTTTCATGCTCTCGGAGCACCAATCGATTTTGATGAAATCGAGATCAACAGTTCTTCTGATAAGTGGGCACTTAAAGACGCGATACTGGCCATCCAGCGCAACGGTGTTGCTCTGAAGGGCAGTCTGGATACTTTACCCGGTAAAAACACGAATGAATTTCCCTTTCTTTCCTGTCCAGCGTTTCTAGTGTAAATGTGTTTACACTTCTTTACCAGAAATGAAATCAAAGAACTTGGCAATCCGAAATCAGTTGGGTCTGTTTGCCTATGTGCAACATTGTTATAACTTTCCGGGCGTTAAAACAAGACACTCCAACGTGGATATCACGGTGATAAGAGAGAACACGGAGGGCGAGTACAGTCAGGTTAATTTCGTATCCTTACCATTCTATATCTCTTTTTGCACATTTATCTTCCCTCGTGCCAACTTTTTTACCATCGAATTTGTTGCTTCCCACTTTTCAGTTGGAGCATGAAAGCGTTCCGGGCGTTGTGGAGTCTTTGAAGATAACCACGAAAGAGAAGAGTACGAGGTATGTCTCACCACTTCTTACATTGAAATTTATTTGTGACTTCCGGTACATTCAGTTTTTCTTAGTTTTTGTTGACTATTCTGTCTATAAATGAGTGCTGGAATTGTCGTGCAGGAGTGCAGGAATTGTCGTCGAACGCTCTTTATCACCTATATTCCATCCTGAGAACGGAAGTGGACGCTGTTCCTGCCAATATTCGATGAATCTCCATCGCAAACGATCAAACGCGAGTCTGTTTCTCAATGATGGCATTCACCCAAGCTTCACCCGTAGATATTTCCTGTCTGGGATTGTGTTGTGGCTGGCTATTGCTGACAAATAAGCTAGGACTATGCAGCCCAGCCTCCATGATATTTATTGGTAAAACTTCCCATTTGAAGCCTTTCAACGGGATTTTATCTACGGTAATTTCTTCGTTGTGTGGGTAACCGCTAACTCATTATACTCTGGTCTTGTAAAGGCATGAAGAATCCAAGTAATCCGTCCTGTTGTTCTGTCTAAAATGCTTGCCGTTGAAACCAAGGTGACTTATGCAGAATCATTTCTCGTTTATTGAGCTGACAGATCCAACTTTGTGAACTCTTTACTTCCCTAGGTAAGTACAATAAAGAACGCTTTCGCGCATGCTTGCATTTATATTGTCACCGAAAATCAATATGAAAAAAATACACACTACTTAAGTTGTCGTTGTTTTCCAGCAATAGTTTTTGCAGGCAACGTGGCAGAAGCTCACTTAAAAGCTGGCATCCTGTGGTGATTGAAAAATCTTCGGATTAGGCTGTTCAATAACCAGGATTATAGTTTAACCAAAGTAATCCATTCCAATCTAAGACGCATTTTAGCATTTCGGTTAACATTCCACGTTGTAGGGCAGCTATTGTGTACTTATCTATCGAGTCTGCTAGCCAATCAAATTTTATTCAATGTGTTTGCGTCGCATCTTCCGTGTCCTCCAGTCAAGAAGACAGTCACTTTTTACAATACTTGCGTCGCATTTTGTTATGTAAGATTCAATGCTTAATCCGTTTTAGGAGCTTTATTTCTGGATTTCTAAATTGCCCGGCAGAGAGCACAAACCGCGATAATAGCCTATTCGCAGGTGTATGATTTTGGTAGAACTGAGTAGAACTGGTCAGTTCTCCAGAGCAGGGTTCATTCGCGCTCCTCCTGTGCGATTAATTCCATTATTTAGATGGTCTTAACGCTAATTAGACCAGAAGAGGATATTTTGTCTTTGACTGAGTTCCGACGTATCTTGTCTTCGCGGATCTTGACCTGCTTGCACTCTCGACACCCAGTAGTATGAAAAGTGGGTCGAGTCTATTTGTTTTCATTTACTACCTGAAATGTCCAATTGTTCTTATTTTTTACTCTTTCAGAAAAGCCGTTCTAGTTTTTTTTTATAATATTTTTTTCTCTATTCTCCAGGATCGCCAAGTTTGCTTTTGATTACGCTATCAAACATGGCCGTAAAAAGGTGACAGCCGTTCACAAGGCCAACATCATGAAGCTCGGCGACGGTCTCTTTCTCAATGCGTGCGCCGATATCTCGAAACTTTATCCAAGTGTAAGCTAATCCTAACCGGTCCAAAGCCGATCTTAAAAGTCATTGATTTTTTATGCCCGTCTGTATCGTTGTGGTTATTCCCGCCTCTTACTAGGTGGAATTGTGTGCGAGAGGGAGTGGTATGGTTTTCTGACCTTTCGTGTGGTGGCAGTTTGACTGTCGCAAGTGATGACGCACAAGGTGGACTCAGCAGTGGTGACTTACGCTTTAGTTATTTCATATTGAGACAAACTTGCGCACCATCAACCACATTCTCTCTCCTACCCCACCAACTGCTTTCTGATTGGCAAGCAAAATCAAGGTAGGAGATGGGCGCATGACAAAGCTAAATGGCCCATGGGTCACAGATCCCTGTCCCCAACGCAGTCACGCATAGATGACAATGCTATTAAGGCCCTTTAGTCTGCCCATCAGTCCCGAGAAGTACATACTTTCCTGTCAGTTAGCAATTTCCTTAATCACGATTGGTAGCGCATTATAAAACATCAAAAACGCGGCAGATTTACTTCAGTGCGGAGTGTGTTACTGTGCCTCGTGAATTGATTCCCAAGTCTCGACCTTAATGTCTCTTCCTTTCTATACACCAGCTGACCCTCTGGGTCTGTCAAACAGCTGTTGATAAGATTGCGCGTTTTCCCCTATGCAAACCGCACTTAAACACAAGTTGGTGGGATTACAAGGAAACTTTGCTCGTTCCTTTTAACTTTTAGCGTTTTTGCTTAAACCTATAATTAGAACTAAGTGAAAATAAACGGAACAAACAGTAAAAAATGGGCAATTAGCCAATAGTCGGCTCTTTCATATTCATCAACTTTGGTTCCCTGACTTTTGCGACAAAGGACCAATAAATAGGTGGTTCGGGGTGATTTGAATAATACATTTGACCAAATTATGATTAAACTTGAAGGGGAGTTCTGGGTGTCGATTGTACTCCTGCCAAGCCCTTGCTGTTGTTGGTTTGAATTCCACTGAAACTGCCGAATTTTTCAAAATTGTGTCAAACGGAACAGCCAATCATAATCAGTTTTTATATTATTTTGTTTGATTACTCCGATCTCATCTATAGGTTCGTTTTGCTTTGCGTGTCTCTATTTATTTGTGCGTCTATGGACAGCATCATGCCTCATTAGCTTTTCTACCCTTTCCAATTCGCATAAAAGTTCCTGTGACAAATCCTTGGTGGGGTTCTGGCCTCTAAGTAGTCAGTGTACTCGGAACGCCACAACTATCATACCAAGTCTTGATTAGCAAGATAAGGTAGAAGTTACCAGAAGATGGGGTGTATTGTTACAAAAATCCCGAGTTGCTGTCTCAGCCGGCAGTGGTCACTGGTGAAGCCAGGGCGTGTGCTGGCGGTGCTATTTTTGGTTACGGAGTTGAACGACCGGGCGCTTGGGCGATGCTTTGTGCTTTGGATGGTGTAACGCCATCCCTCTACAGCCGAGAAATCGTCCCAGGAGTTCTGAATATCAACCGTCGTGTCCTTTTACGATATCTGCACTGATCTACCTTATCCTAGCATCGTGTTGCCTAGTTCAGTCATACACGTTTACACGATAACTACTCCTTGGACATCCCTTATATAGCATCCCTTCTTGGTTAAATTTGGCCGTAATACATTAAAGTGGGTAAAATACTGCCAAATGACTGCGCTGGTTCTTCAAACCACATGGGGCTTCGGCTGTGTGTTTGACGCATAAGAGGCTTGGGCTGTGCCTCGCGTCAGCCTTTGCGCCCACAGCCATCTGCTGGTTTCAGTTCGTGCGACTGAAATGCAATATGTGTGGCTGGTGCGAGTGAGGTTGAGGTGCAACAGGTTTCTTTTGCAGGTCGCCCCCCCTTGGTTTGCCAGAACCGATGGGTGTTCTCAACCTGATTTGCGGGCGAAATATCCTGCTCCAAACTTCTTTGATTCGCCTAACGACTAATACTTTGTAAAGTCTTCCTATAATTACCCCCCCGTTTGATAAGCACTCAGCTTTTTTTCATCCTACTGACGACGACAACGACGACTACTACTACTACAGACCTTATTGCTGTCTTTCGCCTCCTCATTTTGGTAAGGATTACTTACATGGCCCCTAAACAGGACACGCGAGTAGGAACGTCCCACCCAACTAATAAGAGTGGCCTTGCACATAATCCCAGGGTGGGTAAATATTACCGTATCCTAACCTTTACGTTAGTTCGACCGTCGTAGTCCGACGATGTCCACTGTATGCTCCACAGAAGTGTGGTGCAGGGATGGTGACTTGTGCGCAAAGTAGGTTTAAGTTACATTAGAATTGCTCTGCATCTACCGCACTCTCTCTTCCCTTACTCACCTGTGCCCTTTGTCAAGATATAGTCAAAAAGATCGGAGGTGGGGTCGGATGCAGATTTATAATCTCCCACGGAGTGCGAGAGCGGGTGCGGCATGAGCCTGCATCTATGCGTGCCCATGTTGGACATTTGCACCCCCATGTTCGGCGTTTGTTATGGGACCTCATCCCAAATGATAATAATAATGCCTGCCGTACGCTGATATGGCCCCCGTGTTGATTCAGCGCATCTTCCACGCGGCCCATTTAGGGGGACACTAACCCAAACGTAAATATAAACAGCAACCCTAATTTTACAGTTATCACATAACCCTGAACTTAAACCTAACCGTAAACTTAACCCCAACCATTATCACAAACATAACCCTACCTTTTCTAGAGATTGGCGTAATGACCTCGGTATTGCGGGTGGTTCTTGCCCTCATGTCCTGTTAAGGGGGGGGGGCGTACAAGTCATCATCACCCTCATTATCGATTCCCGTTCCTAGTTCTTTCCACTACTGCAATGCCGGTCGTCTTGCTGCTACTTCATCTAAAGATTTAGTTTACTAGCAATGCGTGACATTCATTATCTCTATCTCTGCCTTTTACAGATTGAATTTAATTCCATCATAATCGACAATTGCTGCATGCAGCTCGTCTCTCGCCCGCAACAGTTTGACGTCCTCGTACTGCCCAATCTCTACGGCAACATTGTGGGCAATCTCGCCGTAGGCCTTGTTGGTGGCGCCGGAATTGCGGCGGGAATGAACCTCGGTGATCGGTACGCCATCTTCGAGGCTGGTACTCGCAAGTCAGCCCGTTCTCTTCGTGGTCAGAATGTCGCCAATCCAGTGGCAATGTTGCTTGCTAGTGCTGACATGCTCGAACATCTGGGTAACTTCCGTTTCCGGCTGCTTTTTTCTAATTATCAGGCCTAATTCTTTCATGGGAGACTCACTGACGGTTACATTTAAGTCGATCATGGAGTGAAGGATTTTGATATTACTGATACCCCTGTGGCGTCTTCTTGACTTTGAAGCCAAAAAACAGATGAAACACAGTTAATACTTCAAAGCCTCTCAAACAAGCGTGTTTTTAAAATTTCATTGACTAGTATGTGGTCCGCCCAGTTTCGTAAACCCTGACTCTGTTCCGATTTTTATCCGACTTCTAAGAAATGTTTGCTGTGTTGCTGCGAGCCTGGTACTTTGTTTGCGTATCACTTCCTTATTCTACTTGGTCGGTCAACTTAGTCTAACTTCCTTTTTACTCATTAACTAAAGCGTTATGTTGACTGCTTGCTTCTGCATAGTGATTGAACTGCGTTATTTCTTCACTGAGCCTGAAAGCCCAAGATTAGAGTGTTTGTTCGCAGAATGAACCGACGTGCACAACTTTAGCTGTGCTCTTATCGTTGTAATCCGTAACTCAGTCCCGCTATCATACTCCCGAAAGAGGGACATGTCTGGCTTATTAGCCGTCATCAGCCAGCCATACCCAACCCCAACCAGCAGGTCAGGAGTTCGACCCTCAGGTTTTGCAAACCCTGGGTTTGGCTATGACTGGCTAATGACGGCTAGTAACCCAGAAGTGACCATTCCAGTAAGTAGGTATATTATTCAGAAAAAGCATTAGTCAGGCACCATCAGAATGCACCCTTTTCCGTCAGCGAACCACATCAGGATGCAGTGCTGTGCACTAGGAAGTGAATTGCCAACTAAAATTTTATCGTTTAAATTCCTAAATTTCATTGGCATTCCCTTAGTTTAAGCTCCTTTTTATAACATCCATAGTGCTTGAAGGTACTCCATTGTTGTTTTCCGGTTTTTCAAATGCATAATCTTTTGTGTTTTGTAGGAGTCTCTGAGAAAGCGGCAGTGCTTCAGAGCGCCATCGTAGATACGATCGCATCTCAAAACATTCGTACACCAGACCTTGGCGGGTCGCACTCCACAATCGATGTCGTGAACGCGATTGTCACGAATATTGCCGCTCAACACTAGCACACCTGCCTGGCCATAACCTGTTCGGGACGCACTTTATTTCGCCTGTATTCACATAACCTCTAACCTTTTTGTGATAATCATATCATATTGTCTACCTTTCGTTCGTGGTTTCTGCAATAAAAAAACTTTATCCTGAAGACGTTTGCCCCTCTGTTCTGTGCCCCATTTTGGTACGTCTGTTCGCCTGTATGAATCAGCATTATAAAGCCTGTTTCTGAGACGAGCGTTAATCATTGTTCGTAGTTATCTTTTGATGTGGGCTATTTGTCTTTTTCCGAGTCCTAACGCGGTCCGATGCAGTGGTTGCAAACTTGCGCTTCATATACTGCACTTTTTTCCTCCCGCACCTGGGCCCAGTTTAGTGACAGAGAGAAGAAGATCAGAGGCAGGAGAGGTCGTAGGTGGCTGGCGCGGCTGGAACCGGCCCTAGGCATGCCACCACACCTGCCAAGGATCCCTGGAGTGGCCGTGACATGGAAGCCACATTAGAAAGGAGCCATTACAGCCAGACTCTCGGCCCACCAGTCGACCACTTCACACAAACACACTGGGCTGACCATGTGGTCCGAGTTATCCCGTCAGTTGGTAACCTTCCAAGCCATGGCTTTGTAGCGCACTGGGATAGGTTCAAGCGCGTCAGATTGTTTATAGTGAGGAAAATGCGCTGAGCCATCGACCCTACTCTTCATTTCCATTTCCAGGCCCCAGCCACTGT
This sequence comes from Schistocephalus solidus, assembly GCA_017591395.1. Lineage (NCBI taxonomy): Eukaryota > Metazoa > Platyhelminthes > Cestoda > Diphyllobothriidea > Diphyllobothriidae > Schistocephalus > Schistocephalus solidus. The sequence goes on along the minus strand of WEDG01004861.1, from coordinate 34,128 downwards.
CCGAAGCGGCCGGTTAACTGGTGAGGGGAATGAACGCAGTGGCTGACATCAATAATGCTTTCAGCTGTGCGTGTAACATACATGGTCTGGCTCCCCAGACACACCAAGGTTTCATAGAAAAAGGTAATCATCAAGCTAGGAAGTTTGTCTCAACAGAAGTCGATGACCTCTCTGTTTTCATCCTAATTAGCTGATTCATGCGTTCCTTATGCCCGTTTCTCATCTACAGTTTACCGTTTCACGACGTCCTTAGCGATGTACTTATTGCAAAAAGCCGAAGCGCTTGGATTAGTCGCGACGCGCTGTCAGTCGGGGCTTGGAAGGTGCCTAACTGTCTTGTCAACTCGGTCTTTCCCAGGACCGCGGGTCAGACCACAATGAGGTCTGTCAAGTAGATTTTTGCAGATCGGCCTCCGAAGTGCCTCCCAACTGAAGCCTTTAACATCAGGAATTAGAGTTTAGGTCTCGCATGGCACTCGAAGACGAGCTGTTTAGCCTTGACGGCTACTATACCCTCGCTCATCTCCACTCCTCCCTGCCTCGTCTTACGGTTTGAATGTATTTGTTATCAGAAAAGATTATCGGGTAGGTGCGGTACCGGTCTACTTCACTATAAAGAACTTCTTTAGAAAATACTGACAGCCTCTGCTCATTGGCAGTGTCGGTCATTATCGCTCACTATGGTCGGACTCTCGGTCAGTTAAACTAGTCACTGGTGCCCAAGTCTCAACACTGAACATGAAAAGGAGAAGTCATTGCACCTCTTACTACATTTCGTAGAGAATAACCACTAATTAAGCACGTCGCGGTCCACAAGGATATCACCTCCGCTAGAAAGTTGGCTTCATTAAACTTGAAGGTGTCGCAGGGCCCCTCTGCATGGACCAAGACCTAGTATATTTTGTCGTTCCTCCTCACTGCTGCCATAGGCGTGCGGAGTTGTCTTCCAGTTTTTTCACGACGTACTTGACTGGAGCGTAGATGCACCATTTTTTTATTCGCTCTATCCGACAATGTAATCGTATAAACCCGCGCCTTATTCTCGTTTTCTGACTCATTTGCTTGTGACTTTTAGAACAGGCTTGGTTGTTAAGGTACCCAGCGTATGTCTCCACAGTGTCTGTCACGTTCATTTTGTCACTTTCTTTCGCTAGATGGCTGAATCCCGCAGCACCAGAAATCATTCTCCACCCACAACCTGCAAAAATTGGTGCTATGATGCGGAGTCTTCCCTGACGTGTCTGGCGGTAAGCCGGAAGCAGCCTATGGTGGCCATCGGTGGACGTAACCTTATCCAAATTCTTAAGATTGGTGAGGAGGGGTTTGTATCGGTAGGTTCCTTACAGTCTAAATATTTACGCCGGTTTCTATCAAGTCCTTCTGGGTTGTCCCGACTAGATAACCATGCTAGTCTGCTTCTGTGTGATTAGCGCCTCATTCTTACGTCTTGACTGCTTTTATCGAAGCGAAATTTGCAAGAATGTGCAACTTTTTGCCACTTGAATACCCACTCTAGGTTTTCTCATACATTACTAGATAGGAACAGAGGCAGAAGATATTGGTCTTCTCATCGTTCTCATAACTTCCAACTTTCATTAATCTTTTCTGTGTACCACAGGATGAATTTTACGTGGTAGAATTTATTTCATAGGCGCTACACAAAGTAAACACATATGTGTCTGTTTTGCGACACGTCACCGCATTAGGCTGGGTGTCTAGCTTTAGTAAAGCACACTACCAAGACTTATCTGTATTAATTTTCTAAGTATGTCTTAGAAATTCACTGATAGGCGGAGCACCTCCGCCCTAGGGACTTAATCAATGGGTTTTAGTTTGTGTGAGATGAAAAGCATACGTGCGGCACGTGGAAACCCTGGGTTTTACGCCACAGGTGCCACTTTCCCAACGCCCATCTGCCGCCATTTATAGATCGTCGTGGCGGGTGTGGTAAGATAGAGTTAACGCGATGCTGCGCAACACCCCCCCGCACCTTGAAATTCACGCGTAGGCCACCTCTATGTGTCTCTAGGCAGTGGTAGTCCTCTTCGAGCCCTATCGGTGAACTGTCAGTGCTGTTCATAACGATTGTTCGAAGAGTTAGTTAATGTGATTCTAATCGTGATCTCCTTATGTCCTCGTGGGAAACAAGTCCCAATCCAGCCTTCCTTTTCAGTTACACAGATTAAAGCATCCCTACCAACATCTGGCCAACACTGTAGCCAACTCCTCGGGTGCGTCGTCGAAGCAGAATCCTGCCTATCCGGCACGCTCCTACAGTATCACAGACGTCGCCTGGTCGGATTGCAATGGTTTGCTCTTTCACTGTTTCTCTTTTTGAGACGCGTTCTGCAGATTTTGCTTTGCATTTTATTTTCGATGGCGTCTGTCAGCAATCATGCGGATACTGCTCTGTATCTACCTCTAAACACATTCGCGCTCACAGCATTCACCATCCTTCCCCCAAGTCCTCCCCTCTTCCTCTGAGCTTTTGCCACGCTTGTTGATTTTCACTGGTGAATTTGCCGATTTTGGTGTCTCCCCTTATCCGACACCTGAGCATCAACCGCAAAAATACTATTTAAGATACTACTACTACTACTACTACTACTACTACTACTGCTACTACTACTACTACTACTACTACTACTACCACTGCTACTACTACTACTACTACTACTACTACTACTACTCTACCACTACTACTACTACTACTACTACTACTACTACTACTACTACTACCACTACTACTATTTAAGTATTATTTAAATACTTTATCTATGCTCTTTGTTTTCAGACAAACTTGCAACTTCCTCAACCGGTGGAGACCTGCGAATATGGGACATCAGCCGTGGTATGACACAAAGTAAGTCCGACTTGATTTCGATCATCGATTCGATGCAGTGGCTGTAGTGTTTGGTTCCGCCTGTTTAAATTACCTTATAAGTAGATCGGAGAAAAGGGATCGGGGTACCCTCTCGCTCGGTTTTTTTCGGACATCACCGCTTTGAGTACGAAAATATGAGGCAGAGTTGTTGTCTCTATTTAAATAAAGCATTTAGCATTTGCATGAGAGTACTGTAGACGACTGGGTAACGAATGGTCCTGCAGCCCCCTTTACGTGGTTAAATTAAGGTATGTTCGCAGGAACGATTTGAATAGTTTTGATTACGCTGGCTTGCATTCTCTTGGGCAGTTATGGACAGGGGTTTGGAAGGTTTGTTTGGGAAGTTTCGTATTAGGTAATTTTAGGAATGGAAGTATAGGGTTAGGTTCCGGGGTTGTTGGACTGATGATTTGGGGTTAGGATGGGGTTGGGTTTGGGGCTAAGTCAAACTACTAATAATAACCGTTGACTCTGCTAGCCCCAACTACTAACTTCGACTACTAATCCTAACTACTAACCATATCAACTAACCGTAACTACTAGCCCTAATTACGAATCCCATCTACTAAGCGAAACGTCTAAACCTAACAAATAACCCCAACAAATAATTCTAATTACTTATCCTAGCGGATACCCCACACAAATAATCCTAATTACTGATGCCAACTGCTAACCCCAAGTCAAAACCCGTAGCTCCAGTCGGAAACCAAATCCTCAATATCCTAACCGCAGCTTTAAACCTAAAACTTCAATCCCCTGGTCCAGATCCCTAGCCCAAAACCCTTAAACTTAACCACATTTACCCATTCGACGGATTAACTTATTCTAAATTCCCCAACCACACCCCGAAACACCTATCCATAAGTGCCCAAGAGAAGCAAGCTAACGTAATCATGGCTACTCAAACCCTTTCAGTCGGCCTATCGTAAGATAAAAACCTAGTGGAACCGCAGGCCTCTTCGTTATCGGCTCCTGTTTTTCTATTCGGGACTCCATATTTCCTTGTTACCTGTTACTTACCTATTTGTCTTCTTACTTTTAGCGGCATGCTTCTGCGGTCACAGTCGAACTGTGCACCGAATCCATTTTAGCCCGAACGCGCCGAACGAAGTCATAACAGCATCTCAGGACGGCACCATAAAGCTCTTTGTAGGTTCTTCCATTTTTTCCTTAATAAATGTCCTAAAGTCCTCACTAGGAACCTAAAGTAGTTAAACGCCTTGCTGTGCTTTTAGATATCACAGACAGTACTTGTATGGGTTCGCCGTAGCAATGCGTGTGAGCGTTGTTTTACCACACTCCATGCTCAGTTACATGTTTGCTTCCTTTTCAAACTTTCCTTGAGCATTCAACATAAACCCACTTCAAAACATATAGTAGAATTTATCTCACTATTCAACAACGTTTGCGTACATGAAAAGTAAAAATTGTCTGTAAGATCTCACGAAACAGTTATTTGAAAATTCACTGGCAATCACTGGGATAAGTTTGTTCGTGGATATTCGCGACAGTCCGGTCTACCGTCCGTTGTCGGAGAATTTAACTGCGCAGGTTGCCGTCGCTTATGTTTTCGTCGGGAATAGTCATTTTACTCTTCAGACGGGTTTCATAAGCTCTGTGAATTGCTGTTTTGGCAATCGAACTGACGATGGTGTGATCACGTAAAGCGATAATTGTACCCGCCTTTGGTAATTTGACCTATGCAGGAGGTGATGGATGTACTGCGATGCCCATTCTATGCTCCAGCGTCTTATGCCGCTTACGTATGGACGATAACTGGCCTTCTCCTCATCGTCAGGAACATTTGCAGAGATGTATTGTTGTGGTGGTCTTCTAGAGTTCGACCCGCTTCATCTCGGTCACGCGGTCACTCTTCATCAAGGCCTCTTGAAAGTAAGGTCTCCAGAATAAACGGTTCCGTTTGCGTAGTGCGTCTACCGACAGTCTTTGCACCGTCGAAACCGATGATATTTCTGTCGCCTACACCGTGCATGGCAACCGGGCGTTTGTCTCCGCACTCCATTACCAGTTGTGGCTCTTGTAATTAGGGTTTTTGCCCTCCTCCGGCCTCCTCAACATAGTTACTGTCACCGTCTCGACTGCCTATCTGGTAAAGTAGATGGTTCCTTGGTTGCATCAGCCAGTGGCTTGTGGTTTAAAGGTTTAATCTGTCCCGGCATTGCCTCCGTAATTTCTTTGACGGGGAGTCGACCTACAGACCTTGTGCCGCCATTCCTGCACTTGCGCGCCCTTTCGGATCCAGTTTTTTTCAAATGTTCAAATAAACCCATTCCCTTGTAAAAAAACTCACAAAAGTAGACTTGCTCTTTGTCGTCGTTGTGCAGTGCTATCCACACCTTGAAACAGCATTCATATTCAACTACCTTTTTTAAATAAAGAGATTAGTTGCTTTGTATATTGAGTGCTTGCCCCTCATATGAAGCCTTTTCCGAGTACTGCCGCTTGTATACCTAAGCACGAGGGCGTTCAAGAAAGAGCTTTTGACGGCATGTCCTCTTCTCTCTTATAACTTAGGTGCAGGAATCAACCGTCTTCAGAAGTCGGCATGGTCAAGTTTGGGCAGGGGATATCAGTGGATATCAGGTTTTTATCTGTACCAGTGCTAGGCCTGCTGAGTGGAAGCGTTCCAGTGTGATTCTTGAACAGGCTGACCATCGAAGCCAATAGAGGGACCTATTAGGTGACTCCGCGTTCGCTACTCGTTGGGCGGGGGAATGAGAGGTTAACCCCACGTCGGCAAAATCTCGTCTCCAGTCGACCAGCCAACTCGGACAGGCCATTGGTGCATAGGCTTAAGAAGAAATTAAGTACTTTTCCCAATAACCGATCTGACATGTGTGCAACTATTATGGTTCATTCAAAGTTTCGGTTCAGCCGAGGGCTTATCAATATTGACATGAGTATCCTCGTTTTTAAAGCCCAAAATTTTATCGACTCCTTATAACCCTGCGTGAGAGTATGCTTCAAATTCCATAATAAGGCGCATGAGCGAATTACAGGCATCTGTGAGGTCGACCCTATATGCTTTGATCGCACCCGCACGCTGTTTCAAGAAAACCTAAGAAAATCTACCTCAGTTGTCGCAGCCGCTACAAACTATATCCTGGCTCATTCTCAGAGTTATGCTGGGCCACGAAGGCTGCCCAACGACCAATGAACGCGCACGCCGCGCATTCCTCCCAGAATCCTATTTTGACAGAATGATATATAAGGATCGTTGAGTTATAGTGCTCCAAATACTTTTTGCCTTGGCTTCTCACCAGTTAATCTTCGCAATGAGGCAACTGATAGCCAACTTCTATGCTGAGTTTAAAAAATTGCTTCTACAAGAAGTACGTTCCGAGAGCCCCTTCGGATTAGAGGCATTCAAAAACGTGTACTGGTGAATGGTTCATCTTATCGCGCCAACCCCTCTTCATCGAGGTTAGTAGGCAGTTGATCATTAGTTAAGTTCACCGTCATAAATTCATTTTGAATTTTTATCTAATCTGGCCAGTTTAATGTAACCCTCTTTAGTAAACAGGAAATGGTAGTTTCAGCGCGCAGGAACTGACTAAGGTGGACGGAAGTTACTAGCTGACGGATACAGCCTTATATGATGGAGGTCAAGCTGCCCCAAGAAAAATGGATAACAAAATGGTTCAAGTCGCCATTGTCAGTCGAACAGTATGACAGTCAGTTGGTGGATAATGGTCTCAGTTACAAGTAGATAGCTTATCAAGTTTTGCGTGGACTGTTAAAAACTGCAATGATCCTGGAAATCCACACTGTATGCTTCCAAGCACTGGTATGTCACAGCCAAGTCAGATCGCTATGGTGGAAAAATATTTTGGCGTCCAGATTATGGACAATAGAAGCAAAACAGCTGGTCTGGCTCTCCTTTGTCGTAGTTCAAGTAAGCTGTGTAAATTTATGTATATGAGAGTGACAGAGAAAGCAGGAGTTACGCTCATTAGTGACCTCCAAAGTAATATTTTCGTCACTTCTCATAATGTGTTCGCCCACTTTGCCTAAATGGGAGCCCGTACGCCTGCAGTTGTAGAAGTATGATCTGCTTTATAGTTCTCCGTCGCTGTAACTGCAAGATGTTGTCATTTGCTGTTTTTCATCCACAATGATGGATATTTGGGCGTCCTTATTGTTTTATTTAGAATATTTTCGTTTTTTCCGATTTACATCTGTATGTTAGTCAGTATTTTATCGACTCCTTAGAACCCTGTGCGAGAGTATGCTTCAAATTCCATAATAAGGCGCATGAGCTAATTACAGGCATCTGTGAGGTCACCCCTATATGATTTGATCGCATCCCGCACGCTGTTTCCAGGAAAACCTAAGAAAAATCTGCCTCAGTTGTCGCAGTCGATTGAACCTATATCCTGGCTCATTCTCAGAGTTATACTGGGCCACGAAGGCCGCCCAACGACTAAGGAACGCGCACGCCGCGCATTCCTCTTCATCGAAATTAGTAGGCAGTTGATCATTAGTTAAGTTCACCAACATTTAGAGGGAGGAAATGTTCAAAATCATGCTTTTCAGTTCCTAACACGATTGAAAGGTGACTTAGTTTCCTGAAGAGGAGACAATCTTTGAGTTGGCCTTTTGGCCGGGCCACCACACGACTAGCAGTTTACAGTCTTGCCCGCCCTCTTCATCGTTCCTCCAATGATCCACATCACCCAGACTGCAGCAGCGAGCTGTGGGAAATCGCCCTGATCAGCACGCTGGCTAAGGCTGAAAAGCACGCTGACTTGTGTAGGTTTACACATTCTGCCCTAGGATGCGATCGCAGAACTAATATTTCAGACAAAAAGGATTACTAAACACATCTGTGCTGTTTTTACAGCTTTGCCAATAAATTCGGGTGAACGAGATCAACATGTGGTTTGAATCTCAGGGATGTTCGCAACTGACAGATGTTTACCGGACTGTGCGCTGGTGCGCTTAATGTGTTCGAAAGACTGGGATTACTATGAGTTATTTGATTCGTAGTTCTGACGGAGATTTGGTCATCCAAGGTGGACAACTGGATGTAACAAATTAAATAAGGTTTTGTGAACGCATTCAAGAAATATGAAACGCATCCCTAGATGGTATTAACTAAAAGACAATATGCATGAAAAAAAACTTGGAAAAGAAATTAAATCTACAAGTTAGATCACCGCAATCAAAATTATTTACTTGAGGAATAGGAGCATGTTTGAGCGACAGCATTTGTTCAGCATTCCGTCAAAATGAAGATTTGAACTTAAGGAAAATGACACTCCTTTAATCAGTTTGAGAAGTTTTCCTCGAGTGAAATGCGTAGTTTACAAGTAAGTAGTTTTAAACGTCAAAAGTTAACAAGAACAGGAGAAATTGTCGGGTTTCGAAAACCGTTTGAAAAGACAGAAGTTTGCCGACTATGCTAAATACTGTCCGTTATTCGCAGATAATTCTATAAACGTAACGTGGGACACTGGATTACGTAATTTATCTCATTACCATGAGGTAGTTCCTTGTTTTTAAACTTGGCCTTGGACTTACATGAGATGGCCTAAGTCATGAAATGTCGAGATCAAAATTTGAGGTGATAGTATGGCGCACAGTTGATGTTCTTTTCGTTTGTTGAATTAAATTGATGCACAGAAAGTTGTTTACTACTGAACAGATTACTTCAGGTCTGTTTATTGAATGCAAATCGGGGCCAAATGCAGTCAAATCCGACGTTTCTTGATATTGAGGAATTTTCATACGCTATTGAAAGCTGCAGATCAAAAAGTTTTGATATGTGTATGTTGTACTATAAACCATGTTGGAATATACAGTCGAAATTTAGGCTGCTTGGAAACGGTCAGGATTTACATTGTGCGTAGTGTGGAAGAATGTTTATGTGCGAAACTCAGAAAAGTAAAAATTTTCGAACGTAATTCTACTTTTGATGCTTTATTTTCTCGTTTTTTTGCAAGCACAGGCTTCCTGTTCATTTAAAACCTTAGTTTATTTAATTATATCGATTGTTCACGTTTTTGGAATTTACCGCTTTTCGAAACCAACACAACACATATTAAATTTTAAACCACAATATGCGTTTTTTTAAAAGGAAAATCGCTTCTTTTCTGCCGTAAAACTTTGGGGGACGCAGCATGGACTGATTTCGCGTAATAGGCCCTTGTGAAATCCATAACATTCTATGAGTTATGGTATCCATTGTGGCTGTAGCTACGACTGACACACTGGGATCACGAGATGCGAGCCTCGTCAATGGTCGAACTTAGAGAGGCCAGAGTTATCCAGCAGAAAGCTGGCAGGCCAAAAATGGCAGTCGAGAATGATTTCAATAGGAGACAGACGGCAAGGCTGAATAAATCCAAGGCACCAGGAAGAGTCACAACACTACTCTGATGATGGAAATGCAGAAGTTTTCGAAACGTTGGCAACGATACATTTCTTTCCGTTAGCTAGACTTCTTTTTTCTTCGTTTAAATTATGAACGCAAGAAGTGTTTTTCCATCGCAAAAAAATTCGTACTGGCCAGCTTTCGGTTTACGTTTGTATGTTTTTTTTCTTATCGTATTTTCTCCCGCATGGCTGTCATTTTACTCTTCCTTTAGCCTTATTCGTGTTGTATACGAAGTCCAGCTCATCCAAAGAGACTCAGCCTGCATTTTTAATGACAATAGATGCTTTTAATTTTATAGATCACCAGTGTCATTTCCATCGCAACGATGTGGGATTCTCTTTCTATTGTCATGTTGCTGCTCAGCAATATTTTGTATTTATGCATTATTTAAATCCTATATCCCACCCTCCCCGAAAACCCATTTATCCTTCAGGTTCTCAGTTTCCGAATGCTCTCAGTTATGCTTTCTTCTCCCGCCTTTCTGTAGGACATTCGGGACCAGGCGCAGGTGTGCACTAAAACATTTCACCAACGCACTGCCTCTGCCTCACCGGTGCGTGATGTGGTCTTCTGCCCTAAGAAGTCCGTACTACTAGCAGCGGCCCAGGAGAATGGGATTGTGAACCTTTGGGACACACGGCGAGAGGACCGACCCTATCGCTCTTTCCAAGGTCATTCCTGCTCCATTTTGAGCATCGACTGGCACCCAGCATGGGATGAGGTTAAGTAAGTCTCTGGCTCTCCAACTCTATTCGCCTTTCCTTGTGAACAGTTTACCTCGTGTCGTCTCTCGAATTAGTTCTCTCGACCAACGGTCGTAGAGGTTTATTTCCATACTGGATGCCAATATCTTATTCCCGAGTTGCATACAGGCAATGCAAAGGAACGTGCTCATGAGTACTAATACCTGCTCCTCTCCGAAATTTTCGATTCCTGCGTAATTCCCTGTCGAATTACGTGGGCTATATTCTGTTGATAGGATGCTCTACTCACTGTTGACAAAACTCTAATTTTGCTTACGCACTTTCAGCCGAAACTGGTTGGCTACCGCTGGGTGCCGAGACCATCTAATTAAAGTGTGGGATTTGAATATGCCTCCGCACTCCTCGGCGCCCTTTTCCACAACGCACAATACTCCGGCCGTCATTTACTTCACTCGAACCAACAACGTTGGTCAAGTTCGTTGGCGTGTAGGTTGGGTAAGTTGATGCATTCAGAATTAAGGTGCTGTCGTTGGTAATTTTAGCCAACTTTTTCTCCATTTTAACCAGTAATTATAGTTTTATTCATTTTAATCTTAGGCCATATACTGCGTTAAATGCCGCTAGTATTATGTCTAGTTGTCAAGTTCGTACTCTCGTCTTCGAGTCCGCCATCAGTATCGCAATAATGATAGCATTTCAGGAGGGAAGATGCGATTGCTTGAACCAGATGGTTATTGGCCTTATCTTTCGGATTCTCACTCGAACCCACCATTAGAGACAGTGGCAGATAAGGGAGATAGAGACAAAGTGCGCATTTTGTATAGTACGTAGTGGCCACGCGAGCACGTGCGTCCTACAATTAGCAGTTCTCGCGATCACCACTGGACATCGTAATTGATGCGATGATGGCTTGGCCGTCTGAGTCCTTAATTGCCGTTTAGCCAATGTGTACTATAAAAACTGCGCACCTTTTAACTCTATGCCTCTTATCTGCTACTGCCTCGGATGATAGGTTCGAGTGAGAATCTGATCGGTCAGGTTCACAAACTTCTTGATCCAGCAATCGCATCTTCTCCTACTGAACTACTTCCTGGAACTCGCCAGTTCACTTCTATGAATAATAGAAGCATTATATATTACTAATGCTACTACTACTACTACTACTACTACTACTACTACTACTACTACTACTACTACTACTACTACTACTACTACTACTACTGCCACTACTACTACTACTACTACTACTACTACTACTACTTCACTACTACTACTACTACTACTACTACTACTACTACTACTACTACTACTACTGCTACTACTACTACTTCTACTAATACTTATACTGCTACTATTACGACTACTACAACTCATTCTACTGCTACTTCTACTAATACTACTACTACACTGGGGATCAAACTGGTTCTTATGACTGCACTGTTACTCCAGTAGACTGGTTCGGGGCTAAAAACGGATCTCACCTGAACTCAAAGCTGACATTTATGCAACTAACGCACAAAGCCTCCTACCAAAAATGGATTAACTGAGAATCCATAATTGTGACCAGCTCCCAGACGTTATCTCAATAACAGAAACCTGGTTGTTGGAACAGGTTGGCGATATGGAGCTTGCACTTCCTGGATTCAAACTGTTTCGCAGAGACAGAGAAAATCGAAGGGGTGGAGGCATAGCGACATTCGTAAAGAATGGTTTGCATGTTTCAGAAAAAACGTCAAAGTTGACTTGCACGGAATCTGTATGGTTTACCGTTAAAGCAACGGGTTCTCAAAGCCTTCATATCTTAACGGTGTATTGACCCCCCGGAAACGACCATGAAGCTGATGCCCAATTGCTGGATGAGCTCAAGATATTTTCTACGCGGCCGCATACTATCATCGTTGACTGAAACTCCGCCTCCGCCGACTGCTCTGAAACAGCATTTGATCAACAGCCTCTGTGCACAACTGATAATTTACTGCTTACCCAACACGTCTTGTTTCTGACGAAGGTTCGCGAGGGCCAGCAGATGAAATGCCTCGACCTTGTGTTCACTAGGTCGCCGGACAACGTCGACGTTGTGAATTGTTTACCTCCTTTAGGCAAAAGCGATCATGTGGTTCTCATGTGGGACTACACATTATTCTCTTTGCCGGCTCAATCCTTTGATCCCCGACCAAATTTTGGGCGTGGGAATTTCGAACAGATGAAAAATGTCCTTTCTCCTATCGACTGGATATCCATATTCTCCGACGATATCGACGAGGCTTGGGGCCAATTCAAAGACGTAGTCCGCAACCTCATTTCTTAACACTGCCCACTCATGCAAAGAAGACTAACAAACAAACCTCGCTGGTTGACTCCATCCTTAAAGAAGGAAGTTAACAAGAAGCGGAAACTATGGAAAAGATCCCGCATTGATAAGACACTGTAATCCCTTCAAACCTACGAGTTGCAAAGAAACCTAGTCAAAATTCTCCTTACGAGTCTTGGAAGAGGATCTGTTGAACCGTGCCATGATTAATCCCAAAGTCCTTTACAGTTACATAAAGTAGAGCACTTAAAACAAGGATCCAATCCCACTATTGCGGACTGTCGAGAGCACGGAAATCTCAGAGGACAGGAATAAGGCCGAACATCTTTCTCAGTTCTTCCGGTCTACTTGTGAAGACGAGGTAATGTCTACTATGAAAACAGTCCGCTTCACCGAAGCAATAATTCAGAAAGAGTTGTTAAACCTGAAAGAATCGACCTCTTCAGGCCCCGATGCAATCCCTGCCAAGCTGTTGAAGGAGTTAGCTTCTGAAATGGCCAAACCGCTAGCCTTACTCTTCCAGGCGTCGTTTGCTACTAGGTGTCTACCCTCCGATTGGAAGACCGCAACCATCACTCCGCTATTCAAGAATGGAAGTCGTGTATCTACGAATAACTACAGATCGGCGAGTCTTACCCCAATTTGTTCCAAAATCATGAAGAAAATAATCAAGAAAGCGTTGATGCAGTTTCTCGAGCAGAATCACCTCCTCTCCGATGCCCAACACGGCTTTCGCAATGGTAGGTCTTGTCTAACGAACCTACTCTTCTCACTTGAATGCTGGACCAAAGCACGTTATGAAGGCAAAATGGTGCATGCCATCTACATCGACTTCTATAAGGCTTTCGACAGCGTTCCTTACCAACGTCTCCTGCATAAACTGCACAGCGTAGGAGTTCCTGGAAGCCTCCTTATATAGATCCAGAACTTTTTGATTGGACGGTTCCAAAGAGTACAAGTCGTACGCCAGCAGTCCTCAGAAGTAACCGTGGTGATTGGCGTCCCTCAGGGCTGAATTTTAGGCCCCATATTATTCCTTGATTACATCAATGACTGTGTCCGGGACCTTGACTGTGATGTCCTCCTGTTCGCTGAAGACATAAAACTATGGAAAGTTATTGATAATACGGCAGCCGAAGACCATCTCCAACTGATTTTGAACCGGCTCGAGGACTGGTCAAAGCGCTGACTTATGTCGTTCAATGTTAGTATGTGCAATATTCTTCAAATTGGCCGCTGTGGAGCCTCCAGCTCGAAAATTTGCTTTCTAAATGGTACACCATTGCCACCAGTTGACAGTCAGAAGGACTTAGGTGTGTGGATAACATCGTCACTCAAACCAACACGGAACTGCACGAAGGTGCCAAGTCAGCCATATCTGTATTGCAACTTATCAGGCACGCCTTTATGGGATTCAACAAAGACAATTTCTCCAAAATATTGTGAAGCTTCGTGCGGCCGCACCTGGAATATACCATACAGGCATGGAGACCTTGAATTGTGAAGGATAGTACCGTCTTAAAGAAGGTCCAGAGGTGGGTGACAAAAAGGACTAAAGGCCTGTGATTGCTAACCTATGAAAACAGACTATCAACCCTCAACCTATTTCCTCGTTCCTACAGGCAACTATGAGGAGATCTCATACTAACCTTTCACATTATGTATGGCGTGGACTTTTGCTTTATTCCCAATGATTTTTTCACTCGGACTAACACGCCCACCTTGCGAGGTCACCCTTTAAAACTATGCACAGGTAAAGCAAGTAATTCTTCAGTAACATAGTGGTTGCAGCATGGAGCGCTTTGCCCGCGGACGTTGTTCTCTCTGCCACCGTGAATTCCTTTAAGCGCCAACTCGACGCATCAAACCTTCTAGTTCAATTGCATGTAATTATACTACCTACAATACATGAGTAATCTTTTAAGTGTATTTTGTCGACTAGCCAACAGCTGCTTGCTAGCCACTTTTTAACCAATATGGAGCTCAAAGGCGTTCGCCTATCTTTCCCTGAACTGAACTAATGCTGTCATTACTACTACTAATACCACTACTACTACTACTACTACTACTACTACTACTACTACTACTACTACTACTACTACTACTACTACTACTACTACTACTACTACTACTTCTACTACTACTACTACTACTACTACTACTACTACTACTACTACTATTACTACTACTACTACTACTACCTCTACTACCACTGCTGCTACTACTCACTGTCGAATATTCAGAAAGTGTTTCTATCCGACCAGGTTTCTTCCAGTTTTACGCTAGATTACGTTCAAATCCTGCAACGCTACATCTGAGCTATTATTCGGCCTGGTTAGCCAGATATCTTTGTTTATGTGAAGCTGCTTGGAACCACGAAGATGGGCCCTTTTCAAGGGAGCTCTGGTATTTTTGGCCTTACTTAGCCTTACAGCAGTTTACTTGTCAGTAAGCCTTAAAATTTCTACGATTAACGCAGATGGCGTACGAATAGAACAGAAAAAAATGGATGGTAGATACCAGTTTAGATACTGTGTTTAGTTGCACAAAGTAAGCAGCATAATCACCGCGATAACGCCAAGTCAGTTAACTAGGGATGACAATAGGCTCCTAAAAAAATATGCGCGTCCTGTCGTCAAGCGTAGAAAGTTGTGTGGGGCAGTTTACGATTGATGTTTCACTTACCATCGAAGAAAGTGAGTATTTGCATATTCGGGGTTCTTGCACCCAGAATTCGAGTAATCAAGTCAGCATTAAACTGTGGCATAAGAAGTGACGGCAGGTGGGTGTTTGGAACACGCAGGTGTGCCTGACATGGCAAGACATGGTTGGCTAATCAGAGAATTTTGTAAATAAGCATAGTTATTTTTTAGGCTGCATTTAAAAGGCCGCATTTGGAAGCTTGCTTCCTCAGCAGCGTTCCGAATGAACAAGCAAAAATGGTAAAACGCTTGAAATATGAGTATAGAAAATGGCTCAATCATGCTGACTATGTTTGCGACTCTTATGGGGCTTGTCAGTAGCGCACCTCAAGGTGAAGACATTTTGGTAGGTCATTGTAAACTAAACTAAACGCGAAATGAAGTAATTTCCATTAACACTGCAGAAACCGTTTTTTTTAGCAGCAATGCCATTCGATGCCTCATTTCACTGTGTTTTGCGCTTGTTTTAGACCACTCAATTGATTTCCAGTTGCAGTCTCACCATTGACTTGAGTATCCACCTCTGGGAACTGGAAAGACCCTTCATCCCATTTGTTTCCTTCGAGGGACATACGGATTTAGTTACCTGTACGTCTTTTAATGGTCCTTTGGACTAATTTTTCATTCCCTTGTTTAACCAGTTAACATCGTGCGGTTTTTCAGGACGATCACACGTTTTAAGGCAATAAGTGATGACGGACACAGGACATTTCCAAATCCCACTAACTCACTCACTCGTCGAAGTGCGTTAACATTGATCTCCAAGATAACTGTGTGTGTTCTCCCGCGTCCACACCGGGCCAATGAGAAAGAACGGACGAATTTTCTTTCTTTGCCGGGCACTACACCACAACTGAGTGCGTGTTCGCCTCTACCGATGCTAACATTATTGTCAAACAAAACGAGCACACGACCAGGGAGACAAGCATGGCACCCATAACTCCTTGTGTGATCCTCCCTGCGACCTACCCGGTATTCGGACACGATTCAGCCGAAACGGGCAGAGCAGGTGGTACGCGGACATGAGTGGCCACTCTATCAGCCTCATAATGATCTGTAGCTTCAGCTGACTTCCCTTTGCGTATCCGCATCCGTCTGGGGCCTTTAACAGAGATCAAACCAATTCTTTTGAGCCTGTAATACGGATATCAATGCGATCAAGGACGAATACTGCACTGCGTAGCTCGGAAGTTCCTCACTGCTCTTCTATCCCAATGCGATCCCAAGCGAAGAATCGCGTGTGAACGTGGAACCCATCGCTGCGATAGCACGCATAGCCCTGCGAAGTTAAAAATACTGGAAATTAGGAACTGTAAACGAACGGAAAATGTGAAAACCGAGGACAAAGCTCATGTACTCCAGGTTACCTGATCCCAGATCGTGATGAACAATCGTATTAAAGAGAGTGTAATTAATATATCATGAGATCAGACTTTCGTGATGACCGCGACTAAAGGTATGATTGAAGTTCACAACGTTGAGAGCCGAACACCTAACCCTAAACATATGTCTAAATCT
Source organism: Schistocephalus solidus (assembly GCA_017591395.1). Taxonomy (NCBI): domain Eukaryota; kingdom Metazoa; phylum Platyhelminthes; class Cestoda; order Diphyllobothriidea; family Diphyllobothriidae; genus Schistocephalus; species Schistocephalus solidus. Next base: position 17,609 of record WEDG01004861.1, on the reverse strand, counting down.
GACAATTAATTCCTAAACTTAGCCTTAATTCTAAACCTAGTCCAACCATAACCTATAATCCCATATGATACTCCCAACCGTAACCTCTATTTCTTACCAATAACCCCTCTAAGCCGAACACCAACTCTAATGGCAACACTTGAGGGGGCGTGATGGGGCGCGAGCGAAAGTAAAGGAAAGTAAATTAGACCTACCTAAATGGCATAAGTAGGTATTTAATGGAAGTAAGGACGCACATGTTTTCGCTAGCGCTAATTTTGTTTCTGGATCGCACTGTTTTTTTCCCATGCGACCGCCTATGAGGGATTAGCGTTCATAACTAAGCTCCACTAACTTATAGTTGAGCGCAAGGTTGTGGTCACGTCTTCTTCAAATTTTATACTCAGAGGAAGGTTATGTTCAGTTTTTTTTAAAAAAGTTTCCAATTTCCAAATAATTTTTAGTCTGATCTGCTCGTACATCTGCGTTGAGGGTTTTCATTCTATAAACCTTGTGCCTTCCGTGGAAGGAATAGCATAAATTCCTGTATGTTAAAGGAGGAACATATAGCGCTCATAAACCTTTTGGCTGTGGATGTGTACGGCATACTTAACAAAACGGCATTAAAAAACGAACAGATACGATGTGATTGGAGTGGACATTGTACAGCCTTAAAAAATTCACAATTTGAAACATATTTGCAACCAAAGAATAACCTTTCCTCAAGTGAAAAATATGTAAAGACATGTTTGACTTTTATATGAGTACAGGACAGAATATTTGTATATTGTTTTTTATAAAATACATTTGAATGTGTAGGGATATTGAAAATCTATAAGAAAAATGCACACTACTTATTTACTCATTTTTATCTCCCGATATTTCTTTAGAAGGCCGAGAAGACGTTCGTTGAAGAGTGGCATCCTGATGTATCGGATATATCATAGAATTCTGCTCCTAGACAATAAACAATACCATTTCATTTAACTACTTATTCCTAATCCAGTAAAAAATATTCTCAAATGTTGGGTAACATTGCGTGAGATCGATCCCTGACTGTACTTGTACGATTAGGTTTAACGACACAGGAATTCGTGCTGATGAAAACTATTCACTTTTAGGTCTTTTCATTACCGCCTCTGCGTAGAAACTCTTTTTGTCTTCTAGATCACTCTGGCCAAATGAATTATCACAGAGTCGTGTTTTTACTGCACAGTTTTATTTACTAGCATGGTTTCGGTATTTTTTGAATTGCAGTCCTATTAATCTGGACAATCTAATGTTATGATTTCAAGTACCGCTGTTATTGGATCAGAAAAAGTTGGATCTGCTCCGGGAGAGACTAGATCCACCAGCATAACCAAGGGCTACCAAGTTTACTGTATGCGTCGTTTGCGACCGGTGGCAGTTAAACTCCATTCTGCAATCTTTGCGATGAATTTTATACAATAATCGTGTCAAGTTGCTCAGTTTATGTAGCTTACCGCCCGTTTTGATAGCAGCATATGTCCCCACGCCCGATAGAATTGGTTTTTTTGTCTGTTATCACAATCTGGTCATCATTGGCTCAACTCTGCACTATAAATGGCAACGCTTCAGGTTGACGCTACCTGTGCTGTCTAATAACGCATTAGACTATTTGTACCTGAATTTAGTTTCCAGGACTTCTCCTGCACATTGTGCCCAGAGGGACCTCCTTCAGCGACCAAATCGTTTCTTCAAGGTCGTCCTCACCAGCACCATGTGCGGGAGTCTACTTTCATCGGGGCTACCCCATTCTATGGTCCGTTCAATTATCCGTCGCCTTTGAAGGCCTAGTAGTCTTTCCTTCCGTTTATGACCGCATGAGTTCGGCGTGGTAAATGTGAAAATTGTCACGTCAGTAACGGTAGGTTATGTCAAGTACCAAGAATGTTAATAGGGGATTTATGGGTGGGGCATTACAGCGGGTAATATAAGGTGCATACGGTCCTTACGAAATTGCATGTTCTGTTTTTTCTTCTATTTGAATTTACGAAGTCGGTAGTGTGTCTCCACAACTTTGATAGCGATAGTGGATAGCGGCTTGAAAGCCCTGAGGTGACTTTATTGCCGGTTTCTCCCGCACAGGCTTCGGTAGGATCCTTTTGCTTCGATGTCGGTGTAAAAATCATAATTGTACTGACGTGAAATAATCGTGAATTGCACACGTTTCCATCGTTGGGCATACAGCAAAACATGAGCATGGACTTTCAGGCTTTCTAGCTGCTGTACATAACTTACAGTTATCGTCATAATAATAAGTGAGAAGATTTGTCATTGGTTAGGACGGCGCAGCCACAGCAGCAATTCTCAACTACTACACCGTCTCCCAACTGTCGGTTTAATTGTGAGCCCAGGCAGTAGTCAGAGGATTTGCTGGCCATACCCCTTCTCCTTTAATGTTTTTGTTTCCCTGTTCTGTTTCTTCCGCAACTTCATTTTGCCTCCTTTGCGTAGCACATCACTATTTTCTTTCTGTGTAGCCCTCAGTTGGAGCTCCGAACCCGACTTCTTCTTCTCTACTGCTCGCGACGGTATTCTCATACGGCATACGTACACTGACGGCATTCAGCCTGTACGCCAGGCCAACCCAGTCGCCCTGGCCGTGAATTGTCACGGCCAACTTGCCCACGCTATTGGTTATGATCAGTTGAACGGTCTCATCAAGTCTACCTCCCGTTCGTTCAGTGCTCGTCATTTTCCTGACCAACAGCGTATTCCGTCACGTACGCGAAATTTAAGTGAGCTTCCAACAAATAAGAAGCCTTCTTTGCATTTTTTTGGCCTTTGGGCGCTTCTATTACGTGTCTCATCAACAGTAAATCTAGGGTACGTACACAGTAACTGAAGCTGCTATGTAATCTTCCAGGTTCTTAAACTATCACCATGCGATAACAGTTTCTACGTGACGAAGTACCCCCTTCCTACGCTGGAATGAGGGATGAACTGCAGATGCTCCTTCGTGCTTTGACCTTTTTGACAAACCCGCTTGCGTGAGGTGTTAGCCGCTAGTAAAGTAGCCTGGTACATCGCGACTTCGTGTCAGCTTCTGTGGTACCCACATAGATGGACTGTTTAGCTTTTTACTCCACTGCACTCACGCCTATCTCCGATTGTCGGGGCCTTGGAAATAAGGTGAGTTAAGGAGGAGTGAGTGTGGCAGATGCGGCCAAGTCTGTCTGACTATAAATTAATTCCCATTAAGTCTCCAACGCTCGGTTTACCTCGTGGTGCAGGGGTCGATGTCAAAAATTCGTAATCGGGGCAGATATAAAAGAGTAAAAGGTTTGCATGTTTTGCCGTATGAATGAACCTTTTCTGGTAAATTTTAAACTTTATAAGGTATAAAGTTTAAAGAATTAATTTGGCATAAACGACTGCAGGAAAGAACACTTTTATGCATGTTTTTAATAAACTACCTTTGCATATATAAGGATATCCAAAGTCAATGTAAAAAATTCTTCTTACTGATGTCAAGTTTTGCAGGTTGACAGAAAGAGGGGAAGGGAGGTATTCGGCTTTGACTGATCGCCCGGTAATCAGCCCGGTAATCAGCCGGTATTCTGCTTTGACTGATCGCCCGGTAATCAGCATCACAATTCGGCTCAAGTAATCCTTTACCGTCAAAATTATGTTTTAGAATTTCAATTAACGGACGATTACGCTCTTTATCGATGAAGTTGAACTCCGCGCCAGTTAACAGCATGCGAAAGACACTCCAACATACTTTCCACCACATCGTATTGCTAACCTCTGTTAGTTTTTGGTGTCGCGCCTCCATTTTCTGCTCACTCAGATTGTTCCCCAGGAGCCTTTTAGTAGTCTCGTGTCGGCTGTGGCCTTACGGTAGTCTGATTTACTCTCGACAGCTGCGGTAACCTCAACTTTCTTTGAAATGGGTTTGTCACAGCTCCATTTGTGTACAGTCGGTTGATCGTTGCTGTAGCATTTGCAGGGTCTGTATTGTTTGTGCAACTGAACTCGCAAGGCCGCATTTTGTCCTACCAATGCAGGGAACTTGAAGGGAATCTATCTGTGCGATTACTTTCTTCTATTAGTTAAGGGACCTTTTTCTAGCCTAAATACATAACGCTGGAGATGGTGACTAATCCTTGGCCAAATACGAAGTTGTTGTTTTGGGGTATTTGATCACCTTCTGTCCAAGTCTTGATGCGTATCACGATTAATGGAAAAATAATCTCTACCAGTACTGCTTTCCGGAGGCAAAATAAAGCTTTCAAAGACGAAAATGAGTATCTCAGCCCTCTATGAAAGCGCACAGTTGCAACTTTGATCTTTTACCGCAATCCAAACCGGGGAACAATTGGAAGTGGTATTGCTACTTAGGGTCAAACCATATCAAGGAGTAGAAGAAATCTAAGGGTTTATACACCCGCAGAGCACGGGCAGCGAGATATGATGTAGCGCTTAAGCGCAAAATATCGTTGGTCAGCAGCTGCCATGGCTTTTCTCCTATGGAGTTTCCTGTTGTTGTTTTTTTAAATCAAAATTTTGTTGCTTGTTGTGGCTTGCCCTCCACGCCCGTTTATCTCCCCTAAAAACAAAACAACCTTTCGTGACTCTTCGTGGCATTGAGTCATCCGGTCACCCTAATAAACGCCGATGTTTTTCCTCTTTTAGCTACAATCCCGCTGTCTCCTATAGTTAATGGTTCCGTTTTGACCGCCGACTCGACGAAGAAGTCGAGCATGATTTCCTCCAAGGTTTTCGTTGCCGGTGGCGGCAGCAAGCTCTTTACAGCCAGCATTGTCCCTGACGTACGTCGTCGCATTTTTTTCTGCCCACAGTTCTCCTCGGTGGATAAGCAGGACTTTATGTGCCTTCTATGTTTGCTTTTACTTCAACGCTCTTTGACAGGGCAACCATCTCTTAATTTTTCTTCTGTTTTAAACACAGGATGAGTTGGTCGTTTGTTGCATAGGGTTTTAAACACTAAATAAGTTGTAGAAATGGTTTTTTTTATTTTTGACTTTTGTGTAAAGTTTAAACTTTAGCGCATGCATTTACTGTGGAGTATCAAAAATCCTTGCAACTCCTTTCAGGACGTTGCGGGTTTTCTCTTGTTTCATACTTGAATGGCAGCGTGAGCCCTAGTCCCATCTTGCTTAAAACCCAATTCCGAAGTGTGCATCAATTGTCGCTAACATCTTTTTTAATCGTTAAATTGCATCGTTCCCCGTTACGGTTCGCAGTTACTGCTCTGATGCCATCGAGGAAATTGGGACTGAGTACTTGTCCTGTCGTAACAGACGGTCTACGCAAAAGGATACCTCCTGGATTTTGCTCCCACCAGAAACGACACATTTTCTTTTTATCAAGCCAGCTTTAAATAAAAGTGGACCTTAGCTGGTGTGATGATTGAATCGGGGGAGGAAAGGGGTTGGTTTCAACTCCTTTCACGACTTCTATATTTTCCTTATAGTTTGAGCTCGTCCTACACTGGAGGCTGACTCACCGTAGATGCTCCTTACATAAACCACACAACTAGGCCGCATATAATGTATATGACCGGTGCATGTTCTGTGGGAAATAGCATCGAAAGATTCTGTAAGCTGTATTATTTGAATACTGGCTAGCATAGTTAAATTAAATCACCATAACGCGTTTTCCTGGCGTGCATATTTTCGTTAGTGAGGAATGCGATATTAGAATTTAAAGTACAAAACATTGAAATGTTGATGTGAGCCATAGTTTTTGACTGCTTAACCATCAAAAAATTTACTGTCAACCATTTAGTCGGAGGCTGAATTTTAAATAGGGTCTGGAATAACTTATGTGAAAACACATTAACTCTAACTGGGATTATCTCGTGATTCTTTGTCCTTCTCATTTCGGCCAACGTTCAGACGCTTAGGTTTGCTAACTAACCTTCCGAGATTTACTAAAAATGAATTATCTACTCTGTTCATTTTCGTTAACTGCATTCTTTTAGCTGTCTCTTCCAATTGAGTCCCCGAACACCGTTGCGTCCTTGTTTCTTCCGGACGTGCTCATCTACTTGGCTCAGAATTACCGCTTCACCGGATCTAGTATCGATGAAGTTTGCGACTACAATTCCTCGGTTGCTCTAGGCTGCTTCCAATACTTTGTGAGTCTGCTGTCCCAGTGTCCACCCCGTTTCCATTTCAAGCCTTCCTAGAGGAACTTTTTTTCCTTGTTTTACAGTTGTCACAGTTCTGGCTGACCCTGAAAATGATCTACGGAAGATTAGCTCAGAGCGGCGTTAACAACCCCCCTCTAAAGGCGGCGACAAACGAGCTCTCTCAGCCAGCTCGAAAGCCTACGAATGCGTCTACGGCTCGATACGCTGGAAATGTTCGCCGGAAAAAGTTGAGTGCACAGAGTACATCGACTGCAACTCGGAAGTCCCAGTCGCGTCTCAGTGTGCTCAACTTAGTCTCGCCTAAAGACCACTGTGCAGGTAACACACCAGGTTTGCTGTCCCCTTCGTGATTTTTTCCCTCCGTTTGCCCCATTGCTTCCGATTGAGGAGTTTCCTAACGAATCTCTAAGGTGGAGATTTGGTGCTTTCCTCAGAAATTAATCGTAAACTCGAAGTCACTCAGTCGGAGTAAAGCTTTATATGTATTTTCTTTTTCGCTAAATTTGTTTGCCTGTCTCAATCGATGACAACGCCGTGAGAACCACTACCTGTACATCACTTTCGAGCATTTAAATTTTATCCATCCATGCTTTTATATAAGACTTTCTGACTTTCTTGACTGTGGTGTTTAACGAGGGTTATGTCGATTGATAAGGGACGTTGATGGCGGTAATGCTTGGGTTAGGATTATGTCTGTGATCCTGCACGGCGCCTCCATCCATTTTACCTGTCTACGACACTCTTCCATAGAGGCCCTGGTGAATGAGCTCGTCGATGGGCCTGAGGACACTTCGACTGACAAGAATGAACAAACCGAAAGGTCTCCCGAGTCGCTTATTCCGTCAACTGGCGATGTTGCCGGTACGCAAGTGGCTGGAAGTCTGGGTGAGTCCGTGAACTTCCTGTTCTCCGATCAGCCTTCTGAGTCACAATTGAACAGTCTCGCGCCGAATGCAATTGCCCCGGAATCACAACGGCACCTGAAAAATATCGGCTCTGAACTCTCGGAGGCCGATGGTCGTAAGTAAGTCAACGTCCCTAAAATTTACCCTCCCTACAACTTATTACTCTTTATACCGTCTTTTAATCTAAAGCATAGAGGTATGGTTAAAGTTTTTGATCATCCTGACTTGCGCAGTCTGCTAGGTCGCTCGCGTGTATTCCAAAGCTGTTTTGTTTCCTTCGCGGAGCACAGACGGGGCTTCCCAGTGCATGATCACCTAATCGACCCGATGGCGCGTACACTAGTAGACGTTAACTACCTCCTTTTAGCGGTCATTTCGTACACTGGTGACGTGTAGGGCCAACAGATGAGCTCTTCCGCATGTGTTATTCTCTATTTTGATTACTGTCATACACTATTTTCCCGCCTCTGTTAATCTTTGTGGGCGATTTCGTTGGTAACATAAACTTTTCTAATTTCTGGATACTGTAAGGCGATGACTTTACCGCTTTAATTTGCTTAATCTTACTTCTGTCCTAAAATTCACATATTTCTCTGCGTGCCTTTTGCGCAGGTTCTCTGCTGAAAATTTACAAAGTAAGTCCACTTTCTGCTCTAAGAAGGTACCGCTCTTAAATTCTTTCTTTTATGTTTATTCATCCTTGATTTTCGGTGGCTGGAATGTGAAAAATGAGCCATTTTTGTTCGAAACTCAGTGGATGAGGTTTCGGTAACCGCGTGTTTTGTGTGACGATGTGCATGCCTTGCCATAGATTATTCCGATGCGTCTTCGCAAATGTTTCGCAGTTGCGCAGCTGACCTACGGTGTCGAAATCATGCATCCGGAAATGTGCGTTTCGGTTTGGAAAGGGTCACTTAAGTGGCATAAGATTGCTTATCGTGCATTCTAATCGAAAGATATTTTGGTCACGCCACGATGCCGGCTGTTGAATGCGCGTTACTTTGGCCACCTGTATGTTTCAAACTTGTCATAAAGAACTGCTTATGTACTATGAAATGTTTCTGTTGGTCACCGATGTGTTTCTAGAAATCAAAGCATACCTAATAGAATGCAAATATAAAAAAAGGCTTTTTCTGTCTAATTTTTAACTGATCACACCGCTTCTATTTCCGGGCTGGGTGCGTGGGTATTCCTATCCATCTATCTTACCAAAACCGCGTATTTCGTTTTAAAGAATTTATAATGAGATGTTTAAGTACTGAAATGATTGTTCAAGTAGCATCGCACCTGCCCGTTTTTGTATGCTTCTTTTAAAGTCTACAAAATGATTCGTATTTATTTCCTCTGAATATTCCCATGTTAACCTTGAAAAGCCAATTTGGCAAGTACGTATTTTCATTAATTCATCATCGGGCCTGTACAATTACATGGATAACGGAAATATAAGGGATTGACAGGGTTTAAAAGTGTCTCATTGTTATAATACTCATGGATCCCAAGACGCCCACATGGCGATATCGGCATGTAGAGGTTATTGGGGCTGAGGGAGGGGGAGGTAGGGTAGGGTGTGGGCGATGTTCGGAGATCGAGTACGGAGAATGCACATCACTCCCTGGGATGCGGAGTAAACAACTGTCATCAGGGGTGGGTGCAACGTGTGATCACTGGCTTAAGTTGCCGAGTCGACCTCAAAGAAGCCTTTCAGGTTGTCTACCGGACACCAACCAACTGTTATAGGGGCCTACACCAACGAATGCTAGCAACAGCCGAGTCAGTGGCCATACGGCTAGCGAACCCAGCGATATGCTCTCAGAAGACGCTGATACAGACGCTCTCTCTTCCGTGGCCGACGATTTCAGGTAGTGATCACACGTTTGGCCCCCCTCCTGATGAAATTTGTTCCTTCGACGTACTGGGAGTAGTGTTCACTCCCCCTACTCGACCCCCGAACATAGCTCAAACCCTACCCTACCTCCTTCTCCCCCAGGCCTAATAACCTCAACATGCCGACCTCGCCATGCGGGCGGCGTGGGAACAATGAGTATTCCAACCATGATACACTTATAAACCCTGTCAGCCCCTGATATTTTCATTATCCGTATAATTGTACAGGCCCTAATGTTGAATTACCGACAACACGTTTGCGAAGTTGACTTTTCGTGTTTATTTACAATTTGATTAGCATTTTATGGAGCCTTTCGAGTAGCATAAAGAAACGTATGCTTTCCTTGAAATCGTAAGTTCATAGTTTAGAAATGCAGTTGCAACGGCGGGTCCGGTTCACAGTTATTCAGGAATCGGAAAACGTTTTATGCACCGGAGGAATAGGAGAATAAAAGCTTTGCGTTTTCCCTTTTAGGTATGTCTTGATTTCTGAAGGTATCAAAATCGATTCAAATGTTTTATACTACTTTATTGCGAGTGTGATGTTTGCAGATTGCCGGAAATATCCCGCATTCAAAAGCGGGCATCCTGGTAGGATTTAAATATCTTCAGAATTAAATACTACTTTCCAACCGAAGTTTAATTTCAAAACTCAATTAATGTTTTTTGTAATGGAACACCTATGGTAGTTCCGGAGCTAATAAACAAATGACGGCTTGTTTTTCTTGTCATTTTGAACCTCGAGCGCACGCTAACTCTCAATCAAGGTAGTGCGTTAGCCGAAATTGTGGTTCGTTTGGTGCAAAGATCCGATCATATTTCCGTACCAGACGTAGCTCATCCTTTCCCTTTCAATATGGGCATCAACTGGAACATGATTTCTAGTTAATAGGTACCGTAGCGTACTGCATATATAACGTTCCGTCCATTGGTCCCATCTCTGTTAGTAGAATACGAGTTTTGTAAATTGACAGACCTGACTGGAGAGCCTTCATTCTGAATAAGAATTCTTTTTTTCATGGAAAAATATCCTCCCAGTTTTACCATTTTAATGAAATATTCTGAAAACCTCTTTTTCTTCCCAGAACTCTCTCAAGTCTGCCCTGATGAGGCGTTTGATCTACGACCACGGATAGACCCCGAGGTCATATCTCGGAACTCCGAACAAAACTCACCCGGTATCACCGTAGAGGGAAGTAAGAAGTCAAGGTCGGTACTTGCGGACTCGTTAATTTTGCTTCTGCACATAAGAATAGAGACGTTTTGGGGCAATTTAGTCCCTGTAATACTTCTCCCAGTGCCATAATACGTTGTGTTGATTCCGTGTAGGGATGGTCCAAAACGTTAAAGGTCATACTTCAACCAGGCAATACACTTAATTTCCTCTGTTTCCTATGATTTATGTTTTTTTCTGTTTTTTTACGACCAGATTTCTCTCACCGCGTCACTTACGACTCTCCGTAACGTGTCATCTATCCGCACTTTCTTTTAAAAAAGGTCTTATTTAGGAGGCCCTAGGAACCGTGTACAGAAAATCAGTCACGCACAAGGACCTTACCGTCCCACAGAGCCGTCGTCCCCGCCACCCATCCTTGATGGTGGTCTAGACATCACCTCCTCACTGAACTGTCTCGATCTGTCGCCGCCGGTAGGGTCATCCCAGAGTGACCCATATCTCACTACTGACGTGCGCCCCACCAAAATGCATCTGGCGCCGCCTGTTGATCGTTATGTTGACTTTAGCCACCTCGTGGGTCCGTGGTTTATCGAACTGGCAAGTTCCCCTCTTACTCCTTTCTCGCTTTTCGTTGCCCTACTTACTACTCCTGAAGGTATCCCCTAGTACCGAGGGGTGGAACTTTGTCTAGACGCTGTTTTTCTGCGAATAAGCTGGTTTGTTTAATTGAAGACGAGAGATAGAGAGGTTCCGGACGCGCGCAATAATTAAGTAGTTTGCAATTACGGTTTCTTTCTGGCTTCCATTATCAGACCTATGAAAATAAGAATGCGACACACGTCTTAAATGTGGAATCTGACCCATCAGATTCGGTTGTTGTAGCTAAAACTTGGTGCATTAGCCGTAGTTACAGATGCGTGCTCCGGTTCTTGCATTTAGGACTTGGTAGGCCGGAGGAGTTGTTCTGACGCATTCACTGGCAGGTTTACGCCTAGCTTCATTTTGACTTGTTCCTGACTCCCAGTTATCCTCTTAGCAGTATTCTGAAAGGTATGCTTTTGTTCCAAACTTTGAGTATCCAGGTAATGGCGCATAAACCACGCGCAATTATTACCAGAGTGGAGCAGGATGCTGTTAAGAGACTGAGAGCGGACCAACGACGTTCTACAGTCGTCTTGGATAAGACCGACTATATTCAGAAGGCCAACAACCTGCTGGAAAGACCGACAGGCATATCTTCGATGCGATGGTGAACCGATGAAGAAGCTGATGATGCAGCTAGACAAAACGCTTGCCGATATGCAGAAAAACAAAGTAATAAGTAAGTCGGTAAAACTGGCTGCAAAACCATCAGATGCGGCCGCAGCAAGGTTCTACGGATTACCAAAAGTACACAATTCCGATATTCCCCTCCGTCCAATTGTGTCATTGCGTGGTGCACCAACATTCAATCCGGCTAAATGGTTGTTCCGACACCTGAAGTCTTTCACCTCGGGCGCAACCACAACGGTCACTTCAGCTACTCAGTTCCTGGAACGGCTCAGGGGGATGCGACTCACCGCAGACGAGGTCATGGTGTCATTTGATGTCATCTCTCTCTTCACTTATATCCCGCAGGACGTAGCAGTCAAAACTGTAAGGGAATTGCTTGAGAAGCAGTACGATGATGCAGACGAGTCGGTGAAGCGGGGAACTCTTGTTCAACTCTTAAAAGTCTGTCTGAAGACGTACTTCACCTTCGAGGGGACCATGTACGAGCAGATCAAAGGGACGCCAATGGGATCGCCGCTCTCGGGCTTCATCGCTGAGGCAGTTATCCAAAAGCTTGAGAGCCTGGTTTTCGCAAACTACAGGCCAACGTTTTTGACTCGATACGTCGACGATACCTTCGTCATGATCAAACGAGAAATGATCAAAGAATTCCATAGCGTCCTAAATTCCATCTTCCCGGACATCCGATTCACAATGGAGACCATAATTAACGACCAACTGACATTCCTGGATGTTCTTGTTCATCGAAAATCTAACGGGCACATAAAAACTAAGGTTTATAGGAAGGCGACCAACACACGCCAAATCTTTAGTTACAACAGTAAGCACCCGTTGTGCCACAAACGCATCTGTGTGCGAACTCTCTACAGAAGGGCAGAAACACATTGCAGCGAGTCGGACGACAAAAGGGCAGAACTCTGCTACCTCCAGCGCCTTTTCATGGCCAACGGATACCCTCGTAACTTCATCGAGAGCAGCAGGCTGGCCAAACCAAGAAAAATCTGGTTACAGAACAGCCAAAAGTCTGGCGTGCACTGCCATGCATTGACGGCGTCTCTGAGGCAGTTTCCTGCCTCCTCAGACCGCAGGGGATCGGAATCGCCCATCGACCGGATTCAACCATTCGGAACCTATTTATGATACCGAAAGCTCCCCTTCCTTGGAGTGAGACGTCAAACATCCTCTACCGGATCTAATGTGACTCCTGTGAAGTTAACTACGTCGGAGATACAGGAAGCGGTTGCAGACCCGTGTTAACGAACACGTGCGGGCAGTGAGGATAATGGACCCATTGTCCTTGGTGGCGGAACAATGTGCAAACTCTGGGCACATGTTCGCCTTCCAAAACGCCGAAATCCTGGGTCGAGGAAATGACCGCGTAACCAGGGAAACAATTGAAGCCTGGCACACGGAGCCTCCGTCGATCAACCGTTGTGTCGCCCTTCCGGCAGCCTACCAGGCCCTCCGGGCGCAGCTCATCGAACGTAAGAGCAAACACGGAATTAGGCCAAACGTGATTCCACCGTGGGAGAACCTAGGACGGATATGCACCTAACCACGCCACAATTCGAGGCCGACGTAGGCGCAGTCATGATTACCGCCGCATCAATTACTACCCCGACAGACGAGGAAACATGCACTCAGGACACAAACATGACTATCAACCCAGGGTGCCAATTAAGGTCAATGTGGACCCAGACAATGGCCGCCCCCCTCAACGAGAGACATGTCAACTGACAGCAATTTCCTCCTCCTCCCTCCCTTCTTCACCCCAATGACTACAGAGATGCTTCCTGTGTGTATGCCGGCAAAGAACGCCAAAGCCAAATAAGGACTCCCCCACCCCGTCCTTCTATAGTGTACACTGTTAAGGTAAACCCGTACAATCAACCCTGTGTTAAAAATGGCTATCACCCCCTATAAATACTGTGAGACGCGGTACGATACTCACCTCCGACGATGGAAGCTTGTATGCTTTTGAAACGTCAGGACAATACACCTATAGTCCCTGAGATCGCCTTTATATATATATATATATATATATATATATATATATATATATATATATATATATATATATATATATATATATATATATACAGTAGATTGACTAACTCATAAAATGTCTATATCAGAATTTGAGGTAGTGGCAGGGCAGGCATTTTAAGGTGTTAGTTCTATTTGTTGCGCTTAATTGATGAACAAAAAACTCTTTAGAAATAAAGAGATCACTTCAGATCAGTTTATTCATGGGTTAACGGGTGAAATCTGACGTTTCTTGCTATCCAGGAATTTTCCTACGTTATTTCATGCTACAGGTCAAAACATTTTGCTTTTCTGCTCTGTACTATGAATGAACATTTTTATAAGCCGGAAAAATTTGGAATATATTCTTTCGGAGAACGGAGAACTGAGAAGTAAGTAAAGATATCGAAAAATGCTCCAATAGAAAGAGAAAAGAGAGTTCTTTAATTTTCAACAGAAATGGTATCCCTTATTTTCAGTGAAGTCGAAAATTTGGTCACACGGTCCCAGTTTATTCTTGACTTTTCATTGAAAAAACATTAATTACGCAGACATTCGACAGCGAAACATCTTATTAAAGCACTTTTTAAAAAGGTAACTTATGATGGGAAATTTTTAAACTAATTATAGGCATATATTTTTCCAGCTTTTGTTGTGAACGTTCATTTTTCATGGCAGCAAGGTTTCATGTTCTAGCGAGTCTACAAATATGACCCAGACGGCCGTCTGCATTAGAAATAATACCCAAAAAGTCACTGCTTCCGTAAATGCTTTTAAGAAATATATTATTTTGAGGGTGTTACCAAACACATCGAACGGAATGTTCATTTAGGGGCAGTGGAATAAAAAAACTGAAAATCGTAAAGAGTTCACCTCATTTTCAAGGACTATCTGCAACTCATCGTAATAGAAAACCCAAAATATTTATATAGAAATTTAACAGTATAAATGGTACGTTTAAGATTGCACCTAACGATTCTATTTAAATTTATTAGTCATCGACCGATCTGTGAACATGTAAGCTTACGAAATATTGTATTCCTTTGACGTCCCTATCGGCGCAATGAAGCGAAAATCTGCTTGTCTTGGTCAAATGCATCTAAGAAAATGTACAAACGGAAGAAAAACCATGAATTCTTATGAAACGGTGTTGGAATATACAATTTCATGTTAGGCTGCTTGATGATGGCCATACTTTACGTTGCACTTAATCTACAGGAATATGTATGTGCAAAACTCTGAAAAAGACTATTTTCAAAAGTAATTTGGCTTTTTCTGCTTTATTCACTCGTTTAATTGCATGGACAGGCTTCCTATACATTTACAACATCAGTTTACTCAACTTGGTCAATTTTTCACATTTTCGAAATCCGTACCTATTGTTAAAAAAATTAGCATTTCTAAACAATGTAATGTTAATTTGTAAACAACAAAAAGCCATAAATTTCCTTACGATCGGTTCTTTATTGTTGTAAAATTTTGGTGGACGCACTGTGCGCTGATTTCGCGAAATGGGCCATAACTCTTGCAATCAATCAGATTTCATGAGTTAGGACACCTACTATATATATATATATATATAGTAGTACTTGTAGTACTACTTGTTTGTAGAATGGGCATTACGTAGTTATTCCACAGTGGTTGATTGTCTTCGACCCAAATGTTCATTGAAATTTCGGGTCTGACCCTAAAAAGTCATGTCCGAAGCACCTCACTCCATGTCCTGCACTTAATAATTTCAGAAATTATTTACCCGATTATTCTCCGGAGTCCATATACCAGAAACCGCATAGAGAACGCTGGGGGACCCACTGAGGAGCCGAACCCCTCGTTGCTGTGTCACACAGCAGCAGAAACATCGGCGAAACACGTGTCCGGGCTTTAAGCTAGTATCTATGTCGGAAGTACGGTATAACGTCTTTGCCATATAAGATTCATACTACTTGTAGTACTACTTGTTTGTAGAAGGGCATTACGTGGTTATTCCACAGTGGTTGATTGTCTTCGACCCAAATGTTCATTGAAATTTCGGGTCTGACCCTAAAAAGTCATGTCCGAAGCACCTTACTCCATGTCCTGCACTTAATAATTTCAGAAATTATTTACCCGATATATATATATAGTTTGCTACGTAACTTTTTACTTATTGTAATCAAAGAAGGAAGTGGATATCTTATGGAGACCACCTGCGGTAGAAAGGTTAGGAAAGGATGGATCGATGATTACAAATCCAATTTGGCTCTGCAACCTCCCATTGACAAATCGGTCCTTAAAGCCCTGCTATAGACGAACTATTTATCATGTTTCTTCTCCCAGAAACCTGGACGCGCCAAATCGCATAACGCTGCAGCACCACCACTACGGTTCTTCCGCAAGACGCCACCGAACCTGGGTTATTCTACCCTTCTCTGACACGGAGCCGTTTAGCTCCTCCTCCTCCTCCTCCTCGTCCTCCTCCTCGTCCTCCTCCTCTTCCTCCTCTTCTTCTTCCTCCTCCTCAAATGGCCTTCCCCCTATCACCTTGTATTGTGATTCAGCCACGTTTCCCTGTTATTTTTCTCACAGTAACTGATTAGTTTACTACCTCACCTGGGACATAATTGAAACGATGGGTATCATCCCCGCACGATAGAGATTTTGTAAGGTGGGTTCAGAAACCTTTCCTTACCTTGATTGGGGCTGTTTTTGCAGTCTCGGATTTCGAAGCAAGCCAAGCTCTGCGTGACTATACAAGAAGACCAAGCTCGCCTGAATTGAAAGTGTTCTGGTGTGCTGTCGAGCACTCGTTTTATTCTGCCCTCAATGTCTTTTTTATGCACCTCCACATGTCTGTTCCTTATTTTGCTCCCTAGGTTGATGCTGGTCATGTCCAGTCCGTGTGTACAGCACTCCTGGTTTTCGGCAGTGAAAGAACCCGTATCAATGACTGGGCCTCTGAAGCGCAGATTGAAAATTGGTTTTATGCCTACCTCGGTATGTACTTTCCGATAGTTCGACCGTCTATTTTGACGATGTCCACCGTATGCTCCACACCAGGTGGTGCAGGGACGGTGACTTGCGCGTGAATTAGTTTTAAGTGATAGTAGCCTTGCGCTGCAGCTACCGCACTCCCCTCCTAACCCACCTGAGCCCGGTGTCAAGACAGAGTCAAGAAGACCGGAGGCGGGAGAGGACGAAAATTGCTGGCGCGGCTGGGCCCCCAAGTCCTAGCTGCCCCTAGGCGTGCCACCACACCTCCATGTTCGGCATTTGTTAGCGGAGCACAACCCGAATAACGCATGCCGTACCCTGATGTGGCCCCCATGTTGGTCCAACGCATCTACCACGTGGCCCATTTAGGGGGCCAATGTACTTTCCACAGACACACACACGGAATTGCCTTTTTCACAGTTTGTGTTTTCTGCCTTTGTACACATTTTCGTGTAATCTGCCATTTGTAACCGGCAGTAATTATTGGCCTTTGCATTGGCTACCTGTTGAACTACCACTCAAGATCTAAGGCCAATCTTCCACAACCGGCGTCTAACCCTGAATAATTTTTTATCGCCGTATCCTGGCCAATTTGATGCTAAGGCAGCAACAGGGCTTCTTACCCGTTGGCTGCTTTTTGCTTTTGTCTGTCCACAGCGCGATCATCTTCCACTTTTGGTTCTCAGCACTAGCATCTTCTGTGGCTTGTTTTTGGTAGAATCTGTTCCTCTTCCTCCTCTATATTTTTAGATCTCCTGGCTCGATTTCGTCTCTGGAGTGTGTCTACCAGGATAATCAAACAATGTGGTAACATCCTAGGTGGTGTAGATACCTGGCTCTCTGGGCGACACTCACCCGCCTTTGACGGTCGCCGCAGATCATTTGGCAGCGCCGGTGGTGCTACTGGTGCCAGTGGCAATAACCAGTCGAAAGAGACCTTCCAGGCCAGGGCACAGGCAAAGAACTCTTTTGGTAAGCACCTTGTTGATGTCAGCATCTGACAACTGCCGAACTTGGTCTCACTGTTAATGTACGCAGACCGCACAAGTTGCCGTTGTGTAGGCTGTAATTTAGTACTATCCGTAATCACACCACCCTCAAATTGGTCGGGTTACTGTGAACTCTTTCTATCCCCTATACTCGGATTCGGTGATGCAAGTTGTCGTTCTGCTGTTACATTTCTGTCGTTGAAACAGATGATGATGAAGAGTTTCGTGCCTTGTTATGTCCTTCATCCCTCCAACAGTTCGAC